>JABUQX010076270.1:10000-12500 GCA_015478945.1 Trachelipus rathkii
TTTTGCATGACCACAGAGGTGTGAGAACAGATGAGGTGCTCGGCCTGTCCTTATTATATATTTAATTAAATATTTTGCAGTTAATTACACTTATCTCTCATCCTTGTTTAAATAATAACAAATTCCTCTTGCTTATAAATATTTTGCATATTTTTTGAGACTAGATTTAAAATGACATTTTGATCAAGCTACACTGACATTAAAGTCAACCTACAGTCAAGGTAAGGTAAACCTACACTCACGATACGCTCAAACTACAATCGAGATTCATTAAGGTTAAGAAAACAATGTTTGGTTTCAATATAGCCTTTACACCAGAAAAGTCCACCATCAATTCACAAATTTCACCATTTGTGAATTGACATGGCTGCTGAACAGGCAAAAATTTTGTCTGCTCACTCTCCGGATCTACTCAAGGATATATAAAAATTTCTTGGCATTGATCCAGCCCTATCATATTTAAATATGCGACTTCAACTCGGGCTCCAGCTCCACCCAAGAAAAATTTCCGGGCTCCGGATATTTTCCGCAGGCCTGGAAAATAACGTATTTTTTTCCTCCCCAAGTTTGAATTCCCCGTGTGTTTCTTTTGGGGCTACTGCTGCTAATGGGAACTCACCTTTACTTCACTTTCTCACTCTTCCTCTTTATGAAATATGAGGAATTTCAAGAAAGTTTTTTTTTTATTATTTCGTCGACTCTATCTTCCCATTAGTTATTTAATCTGCAGTCCTTCTTTTCACATTTCAATTTTCTCCTCAAATTCAAATTCAAAAAAAAAAAAAAAAAAAAAAAAAAAAGTTTCATTAAAAATTTGGAAAATTTTACCACTTCTGTTACTTTAAATTTCAATTTTCTTTTATTTTTATCCTTTTAATTCTTTAGTTAATAAGTGAATTTTATTTCATTTTTAAATTCATTTATTTTTTTCTTCTTATTTTTCAAAACTCAGAACTTCAAAAATTTAACTATTTAATTTCATTCAAAAATTTAATTTAAAGTAATTTAATACAAAAATTAAATAAATTTTTTTTAATTTAAATAATTTAAAAATTTAATTTAACTTAATTTAATCAGAAAAATAATTTTATTTTATTTTATTTAATTCAAAAATTATTTAATTTTATTTAATTTAATTCATAATTTTCATTTTATTTAATTTTTATTTCAAAATTTAATTCAATTTAATTACATATAATTAATTATTTGCTTTCATACTTATTCACTTTTATGAGGCACAATCCATTTGAATTTCTCAAATGGACCTCTTATTATTAACTTCAACTTCAATCTCTCATTAAATGAGCAAACTCCTCAAATTAACCTACCACAATTTCATCTACCACATAAATCCACTACCACAATTTTATCTACCACATAAATTCATCTATCACAATTTCATCTACACATAAATTAATCAACCACAATTTTATCTAGCACATAAATTTATCGGTCACATTTTCAACTACCACATAAATTCATCTATCATAAATTTATTTACCATAAAATTCCATAACCATACAAATTCATCTACCACATTATTTTATCCACCATTAAATAATCTACCACATAATTTCACCTACCACAATTTCATTTACCACAAATTCATCTATCACAATTTTCTGTACCACATAATTCCATCAACAGTACAAATTCAACTACCACATATTTTCATTCAACCCAAAATCACCTACTACATAATTTCACCTGAACTTCATTTAACACATAAATTCACCTAACACAAATCAACCCACCATAATTTCATTTACCACATAAATTCATCTATCACAATTTTATTTACCACATAATTCAATTTTCCACATAAAAAAAATAATTCTATTAATCAAATATTTCGTCTACAGAGTAAATTTACCTACCACAAATTACATTACACAGTTACATTTACCACATAACTTTCTATACAACATGTTTTTATCCACAACAAAATTTCGTTTACCACATAATTTCACACATCTGCCACATAAATTCATCTACCACAAAAATTTGTCTACTACGGTTGGTACGTTGCGGTTTTGGTTCACAACCTCCAGGTGATACATAAATTATGTAACACATTAATCAAACGACCACACAAATTCACGTAAAACAAATTCATATACCACAAAAATTATATCTACATATTTGCTTGAAATTTGTGCTAATGAACAGTTTTAATTTATAAAATAGTATTTACAAACAGATGTACGCTGTTTGGAAATGTTCATCAGCATGATGTAAGTAAGGCCATTTTGTTAACGAATGTTGAACTTGTCCGTGATAGCCTGAAAAGTAATGTGCTGTGGGATTATTCACGAGCTGGAGTAATTAGCTTATTTTCTTCTAGAAAGTCAATGTGATGTTGCTTAACAATGTCATAGTGTAATATTTTACAATATTACAAGCTACCAACGACAATGTCATCTTCAGTTATAATGGACGAAATTTCTCACCTTGCCTATTTAGTTTTCAAATTTCTTAATGAGAAATTTCCACAAAGAAT
>JABUQX010076270.1:20000-42500 GCA_015478945.1 Trachelipus rathkii
TTATGAATTTGTTTGTAATAAACAAATATCTAGGATGGGATGGTTGGCAATCTGTGTGGTTTTATGCATCCTAACCCTGGTCCACCTCTAGTATCGCCTACGACCCTACGCTAAATTTTACCTTAATTGTGATGGAGATATACACGCGATGAAGCAGACTTCAAAGAAAGGTGGACATGAAAAGATAGAAACAAACAGAACAATCGAGCTATAAAGGTAAGAAAGACACTTGCATTTCATTAAGAATATGGAGAGAGAGACATAAAAATAGAAAGGGAAAAAATGACCTACTTAAAGCTTGAGAAAAAGAGGAGAAGCAAAGAAGAGAGGGGAAGCAAAGGTAAGGAAATTGAGGGCACGAGAGAGAGAGAGAGAGAAGAGAGAGAGAGAGAGAGAGAGAGAGTTTGGGAAAGAATAAGGATAGTAAAAAATTGAAGAGAGAGAATAGTATTTAAATAAATAAAGCATAGAGCAAAGAAGATAGGAAAGATGGTCATGTATAAAAGAGTTAGTGAAAAACGGAATGCCAAAGAGAGAGAATTTAAAAAAAAAAGGGGATAGAGAGGAGAGAGAGAGAGAGAGAGAGAGAGAGAGAGAGAGAGAGAGAGATGAAAATCATGAACAGATTAAAGCTGAAAGCCGATTTGTATTGGAAATAGGCGTTTTATTTGGGGAAGAAGTCTTGAAATCAGCGAAGAGAGCAAGCGAACCAAGAGAGAGAGAGAGAGAGAGAGAGAGAGAGAGAGAGAGAGAGAGAGAGAGAACTAAATTTAATTAAAAGAGAAAAATAATCAAATGCTACAATAAAGGGAAACACTGAAAAATCGATGACTCAAAATAACATAATTGAAAACAAAAATATCACGTGATAATATTGGGCTTATAATGATTAAAAAGCTTCATGCTCAATGTCTCGGAACAATATATTAATAAAGTATAATAAATTTTATATTTACTGGTATATATATATATATATATATATATATATATATATATATATATCACAACTAACCAGCCTTATACTCTCTCTCTACCTATATATATATATATACTCTATATAACACTCTCTACCTCTTTCATAAACGGGATGCACATAGTTCAACACCCAACAGCACCTGAAATAAAATTCTACCACTTAGGCCCCACACCTGGACATGATATTGATAGGCTGTTCTTCCCAAACTGAACACCCCAACACTCATGCCACATTACACTCTCTAACCCCACCCACCACAGACTCTAACAAACTCCTCAACAGCTCTATATTACAAACAAATTCCGAACAACATTCCACCTCCACCAAACAACATACAACATACACCAAACAAATCCACGCGACACTAACAGAAAACCTTAAGACGCAGACCACCAAGCAACATTTTAAACAAACACCAACCAGAAATAGCACCAGAATTCAACTCACTACAAAACCAGTCAGCCATCTTTCTAAAAGCATATGATGTACACCACCCTAAATTACAATACTACTGAGTTCAACCTTAACCAAACCACCACAAACATCTGTCAAAACTGCAACCCAGGTTCGGAGGACTTACATTACTGCTCTCCTGTTTAACTAACCCTCAACACAAAACAACATGTAACATATCATCCTGGAGGATCTCTGGAGGAGACCGGTGGCATCGGCGGGGTACCTGGACGCGGTATGGCCTCTCTCCCCGCGATGGGGGGCCAGAGGTAGAAGGTAAAAAGATATATATATATATATATATATTAACATATATACATATATATATATATATATATATACTCTTTATCTCACTAACATTTATGCCATGTAATAATATATATATAAGCTTGTAATGGCTTGTATGTATATAATAATAATATGTATGTGTAATAACAACAACTATCTCTTATAATATATATTATGTAATGTATGTATATATGCCAATATAATATATTTATATGTAATAATAATATAAAAAGGAAATACTCATATATAATCATTATTATGATCATCATAATCATCATCATCATTATAAATAAAGTAAAAATATACTAATAAAAATACAATACATATTCAACAGGTAATAATAAATAGCAATAATAATAATAATAACAATGTAATAACATATATACCCTCTTATATATATATAATGTAATAATATATTAATAAAAAATATATATATAATAATAATATATATATGTATGGCAAATAATAACAACAACTATTCATCTATAATATAATAATAATATATATGTATATCAATAACTGCTAACTAATATATATATATATACTCATATATATATATACCATATAATAAAAATATATATTTTTATTATTATTATTATTATTATTATTTTATTATTATTATTATTATTATTATTATTATTATTATTATTATTATTATTATTATTTTTTTTTTATTATGTGTGTGTGTGTGTGTATTATTATTATTATTATTATTATTCTTTTATTATTATTATTATTATTTTTATTATTAATGTGTGTGTGTGTGTGTGTGTGTGTGGCTTATTATTATTATGTGTGTGTGTGTGTGTGTATTATTATTATTATTATTATCATCTACCTCCTTTCCCCAGTTTGGGGGTGAGCTGCGCAGCATACACAAGAAAAAGAAAAGTAGTAGAAGAACATGACGCATGTCGAAAAGAAGGCCCCACGACCCTTTACCGTCCCCTCCATACCCTAAATAGAGAACTAGTCATAGTCACAAAAATCCACCCTAATGCATCACGAGACTGTGACGGGCCCTCACTGTGGTATCTCGTCATTGTGGGGTTCATCCCTTGGGCAAAGCCCACAACCATATCCAACCCCCTCGCAGAACCCCGCCATTCACTCCTATTATGCACCTTTCTTCTCGCCTCTGCCAAACTCACATTACTTTCCTTCAGACATTTCTTTACTAACTCAATCCACTTTTTCTTCGGTCTCCCAGCCGGTCGATTCCCAGCACGCTCTCCGCTATACATCCACTTAACCAACCGACAATCATCCATCCTAATGTGTTCATTCCTCATTTTATCAGTTCTTCTCGCATCTAACACGCCCTTAATATTGTCCATCTGAACACATTGTACTTTAAATCTATACCTCTTATTCCAGACCATAGTTTCAATATTATACATTAACACAGGTAACAACATACCCTCATGTAAGACCCTGGCACACTCAAGACTTAGTCCCTTTACATCCAACAAGGATTTAATTGCTCCACCCCTTCCTACCATTCACAACTTTCCTACTACACTGCAGCATCCATACCCTTTTCATCCAACATATATCCTAAATATTTAAACTTAGATACTTGTTCCAGTTGCTCACCATCTAACATAACTTCACACCTAGGACTGTCCTCACTCACAACCTTAACCTTTCTCTTATCTACGTTTACTTTCAAACCCCTTCTTTTACACCTTATATATATGTTTGTATGTAATAATATATAATAATATGAATATATATATATAACATATATATAATATATATATATGTAGCAATAATAATAATAATAATATAATATATATATATATATATACTATATATATATATATATATATATATTAATATATATATATATATATATATATATATATATATATGCTAACAATAATATCTAACAACTTAATATATATAATAATAACTAATAATAATAACCAACCTTTATATCAGACAACTGATCTAAATGAGGAATTTGAAAGTTAATTAAAAAGAAAAATAATCAAATCTGTATTATGTATACTTATATATATATATAATAATAATATAATAACATATATATATAATAATAATAACATAGTATATATATATATATATATATATATATATATATATATATATATATATATATATATATATATATATATAGAGAGAGAGAGAAATAGAGAGAGATATATCACTAACTATATATATATATATATATAATAACCAATATATAACTGTAACTTAATAACAGCAACATATATGTAATATATATTAATAATAATATATATATATTTTTATATATATATATATGTTGTAATATATATTAATAACATGTATATAGCAGCAACAACAACAATAATAATAATAATATATATATATATATATATGTATAATATAGTAATAATAACTCTACTCTCTCTACCTGTGAGGAAGACGATGAAAAAAACAGTTTTTGTGGATCTTTTATAAACCTTCCTAGTAGCTCTTCTAACTTCTTCCTGTTCTCCAGTATCATTTTTCTTAAGCATTTATCACGCATGTATATATTCTACTCATCTACTGAGTCAGCATTCGACAAGATTGATCTTAGCTAGGTTTTAATTCTTCACAATAAACTAAATTTTCTTTCAATGGTTCACTGTATGCACATTTGAGCCAGACAAATGTGCAGAACGATTTTCTAGCTGAGAATAAAGTTTATTTTTCCCCATCCCTGCTAACTACAATTGTTTCAGTCCAAGTTTTTAATTTTATATTCATCCATAGCCTTCATCATAGCCCAGCTTCATCAGTAAAATTTTTTAAATTTTAAAATCGAAAAACTTTGCTTTCCTCTAAACTTTTTTAACTTCGTGTCCAATATTATAAAATGGTGTAGTGACAACAGCGAAAATGCGGGTAAGTCATTAGATAATCGCTACTCTAGTGAAACAATTAAAGGGTTTAAGTAAGAGGTGAAGAAATAATGTTTTCAAGAATTCCCTCCTTGAAACATGCGGATTCGAGCGATGCTGTTGTTGTCCTACGATTCTTTGCATTTGTAAGTCTAAACTCTAATCCAATATTCTCAGCAGTTATTTGGACAGCATATATTAAATCGTGCCTTACAGTTTCCGCAGTATCACGATGACATTTCGCGACGGATAGTATTCATTAACTGTGATTTGAGCACTGTAATGTATGTATGTTTTTTGAATACAAAGCATTTTCCTCAGATTCCAGTAATCCAGAATACTTACCTATAAGTTTATTTACATATAATGAACAGAAACTTTGCCGCAGCCCAGAGTAACTGAAAGACAATTTTTCTTGTTGCATTGTTACCGTCTTTTAATAACCTTTGCAGCCCTTGAACGATACCAGCAAAGGTTTTCTTGAATATGACAATACTTTGGTATTTAAGATACTCAAAGTGTCTCACATAACACTGGAATGTTTGGAGTATACTTCTTCGAAGAACAGAATCGCGAAATAAGTTGATTTTATCCATTATTTTGAAATTGTGTTACGTATTTTTGAGACAAATGAAACCGTTTAAAACAAGGTTGAACTTGTAACTGGCACAGATAAAGAACAGCGCTTTCTTATCCTTCTCTCGCTAATTTGAATGCCAACGTCTTCCCCTGCCATTGTTGAACAACTATCATAGCCCTGTCCAACAAACACATTTGTCTTCATCAAAACCCTTATTCTTTAGAAAGTTATTTATTGTAGTGGTTCTAGTTTTCATGTCATTGCAGTCAATTCCACAAACCCGAAAAGCTTTTCCGCATTCTTTTTTTTAGTCAAAAAATCGAACTCCAATTTATGGAAATTTTTAAGGATCAAAAAGAAATGACACCATCCTGACTACACCTATTTATGTGCCTTTTTTCTTGCCTTTTTCAATATGCTGCTTTAAATTTTCTTCACTCGCCACAATTATCATTTCTTTTACACAGTTACACCGCCACTCACAGGAAGAGCTGTATTCAAGGAGGGGTGGGTGTACTCATTTTTGCATCAGGGTAGGACGAAGCTAAGCTTAATGAGAGAATAGTTCACATTCTTCCTCCCTGACCAGTCTCGAATCTGGATCTCTCGCTTTTCTAGGTGATCACTCTACATCTGAACCTTCATGTATATCTTCAACCCTCAAAGGTAGTCTTGTGAACCACAAAACATTATACTCGAAATGACTGACGAATGTTTTTTTTCTGTTTTATTCTATTACCTTCTTGTGTGCTGATACCATCATGACATTTAAATTACAGTCACATCCTCCATGAAGAATACTACTGTTGTGACTGCTGATTAATGCCCCTGTGAGGAGACTTGGTTTTCGCAACATTCACGCGTGTGCTTGTAGCTGGTAAAAAAATATCTTGTGTACTTACTGTATGTAGTTAGTGGAAAAGTACACAATGTTTCCTTTAGTAGTTTTATGCACACAAGCGAAAGCACAATAGACTTTATTTAATTAGGTCAGAAAATCTAAAAAGTTGTAGGAAACTGTTGAAAATTACACCAAACTCACCACAGAATCTTCGGTTGCTAAATTTGTCTTCGTCAAATTATATAATATCAATTTGTCTCTTTCTTTTCCTATTTTTATTAACAATCTTTTTGCTGAACTACAAAGTAGTAGTTAGTAGTACGTAGTAGTAAGTAGTATCATATAGTTTGAGGACACTAAGTATTTTTTATGAAGTCATATGAGAATTAAACACTATCTAATTCTTACAACACTTAAACCTGATGCGGGCATCCATATTCATACATACCCCCCAACCAAACAACCACCAAAGAAATGCTCTTTTCTAATGAAAATCCAATTATTCATCAACGAATCTTCTGTAAATAACTGGGAACATTGTGTTCGTTCTCACACCACCCACACAGTGTGACTCAGACTAACATACATAGCTTCATCCTTAACTTGAATTGAAAAGAAAGGACTGCGTGTGGCGTCGTGAGGCGATAATACCCTTTTTGTACTATAACTTTTTAATTTCACACACTATAGAGAGCAACACCATTAATGATTCATTAATAATCATCTTTCCCATTGTCTTTGACCAAACTCGAGTAAAACCCCCCTCATTTTTTTCCTGCCTAATTGACACGATTCTCCAAAATTAGTGTCTTCAGTCTACTGATTTAAATCAAACATTTCTCTATTGAAGTTTCCCTTGGTCTGAAAGCTCGAACTTTGAACTATTAATATTTTACATTCGTCATGACCACGAAAGGCAAGTCCTTGTTTACCACTATTACACACACATTCACACCTCCCATCCACCACCGCCCCTGCAATCAACCAACACTGCACCCGGATAAATCACACTACACAACATCTCAATTATATTACTTATATAACTAACTCAACTATGAATGATATTAAGAAAAATACAGCAAGTATTTATAAGTCGACAATCACATCACACATAATTAATTAATGAATAATAAATTCAATAAAAAATGTTAATTGAAATAATTCATATAATCAATAATAACCACACACAACTAATATATAATTTAGGTTTATCAAGGCTACTGTATTATTGACTATTTTGAGTACTATCTATTATTATTAATATTTTTCTTTATTTGATATTATTTATATATTTTATTTACTTATTATATAATTATTATATTTATCTACTTTCATTATTTTTATTTATATCTACTTTATTATTGTTACTATTATAATTTGACATCGTTATTTCACATAAACAAATTTTAAATTGCACCATTAACAATTGAATGGTTTTTTTACGTAACTTGTTGAAACGCACACACACCACACACTCACACCATGTTATGAAATTATGAATCTTTTAGTACGAACACGCGCCTAATGCCTTTCCGACAGCTTCTTGATAAAGATTCTTTATATCTCTTTATTATCTGGGTCTTAGTTTCAGTTCCGAGAAATTTCCCTACACACATCACATCACAGACATTTCTCCTAATAACATTTTCTAATAATACTATTCTTTGAATATATATAATATATAATTATAATATAATAAAGTACGAAAAAAATATCCCATTTTTTTTTTTATTGCTACTAAAGTGAACAACAACCAAAGTATAGGTATGTAGGTAAGTGGCTAGAACATACTATCTTTATTTATTTTATATTTATTTTTTATTATTTATTTTTATATTATTTTTTATTTTTTTCATATTTTATATTTTTATATTCTAAATACATACGCCTTATTCCATCAAGCATAACCACATTCTAATAGTATGCGGTCGAGTCCAATAGGCCAGATGAGAGAGGCAGAAAAGAGCAGAGAGAGTAAGAGACTCTTTTAAATAAGAAGACATGTCATGGTTTTGTTGTATTTTCTTGAACGTAGAGAGAGAGATAGATGTTTCAAGAAATTGCGAAGTATTTGATATTGGGAGGAAGAGAGTGGCGACTGAGATGAACTCACAGAGATAGGAGCATGATATATAAAAGGAGGAATCGATTTTTTTTTTTAGCAGAGGAGAGAACTGTCTTAGAGACGATCTTAGATCACGAGGAGATAGAGAGAGAGAAGAGAGAGAGAGAGAGAGAGATGAAGCAGTCAAAAATTAAAATTGAGAAGTATGTAGAGACGAACTTCAGAATGGTTAATGAAGGAATGACAAAAGAGGAGGGAAGATGTAAATCTGATTGTAACTGCAAATTTGCAGAACAAACGAATTAGAAAACAAGAGAACCTATAGACGAGAAAGTAATAGTATCAATGACATAGATGATAATAGAGATAATAGAGATAACACACACTAGTTTTTTATATATCGTAATCTGTAGAGATATACCCTATTAACAGGCTACAACTCTCGAGTCACTAACTAGAGGATCAGATCGAGGAAGTAAATAAATGAAATATTGTAGCAGAATATGGTGATTCTAATAATTAATGACTAAGATTAATGGGTAGTCTTAATTTATGTATTATTTAGTACATGAAAGCAATAGAAGAGTAAGATGAATATAGATTATGAAATGATAGAGGATAGATATGCGAGAGTGAGGCTGAGAGGCGACTAGCTCGATCGGGAGCGGGATATATAGAGCTAAGTGAGTAAGTTGAAGTCACTACACCATTCTATTATGAGGCGTACCATTAATTAGTATAAACTCGTCGCAATCAGAAGAAATTAGGAATTATTAATGTATTTTAACTATATATATATATCTACATATACTTAATTAATATAATAAATTAAATAACTGCATATGTTAAAAATAATAGAGACATCTTGAGCTGTCTGTGAAATTTTTTGTAATAGTCTCTGGTGATATAGCGGGTATGAGAGCGTAACTGCAGAGATCAAATGTATAGTTCTAGGCATTGGCTCGTGGTGAGTGTGGAGATCACGTAGTAATTGTTATGTTGAGATGCACCAGCTGGCGGATTGCGAATGAGAATATGAATAGGGTTAACTCGCGAAGAGTCGCCGGCGAGTTATTTATACTCACAAGTGCCCATCGGATCACGTATAAAGGTCAGATGAGGATGAGAATACATAATAGGAAGGCGGGCGAGGTGGGCCAATCATTATTGACATGTATGAGATGTCATATCTCACGATGCTGAGCAGCGCTTTATTAGCCAGGTCAGTAAAATTAGTATGAGAAATACGATAAATGGAAGAGCGTGTGGGTGTATTACTTAGCAATGTATTATGAGACCTCTCACGATAAAATATCGCTCTGGTGTACTCATTACGGGCCGTAACTGAGAGAACGGCACACGAGTTACGAGAGAGAGAGGTTGAGTAGTGCAGTATATCACACTCTCACTCCAGAAGGAGCGAGGATAAGTTTGTAATATAGATGATCGTCTATATGACAATAAGTAGAGCTCATCCTTTGGTCGTCGGAGCACTCTAGTGGCGCTCTCGTTGGTATCGAAGATACGAGCTTGTTCCACTCAGAGGTAATGGTGATATATAAGATTCGAGAGGTATGGACTTTATGCTCTTCGTGATATGCACTTATCTCTCATATTCCCCATATCAACTTCATTCCTATTCTCTCCCTATATCTCTATCAATCATATATTTATATCCTATATATATATGAATAAACAAAAATTAATTAGTTTTTAATTACTAATATACCTACTACTATATATCAGTTATACTAATGTTAATATCATTATATCAAAATGATATTATGTTTATTCATTTATTATTATCTGCGGTTTTATAGCTAGTTATTATAATATTCGTATCTTACACATCGTTTATATCATTAATTGTATTGTTTTTATATTATATATATTATATTAATATATTTATTTATTTATGATTTTATTATACTTCTTAAAACTAACCTATTAGATCTATTATTAATAAAACAAATATATAACTTTTATAATCAATAGCATCATATAATAATCTCTATATACTAATATATAATATAAAATATATAATATATATATATGTATTATTGATTATGTATATACGTTAATATACTCTGTATTGAAAAATGATCAATATATTACATTTAGATTTCTACTTAAGATAAACTATAGATATAATAAATATGTAAAATTATCTAAAATATAAATATATTTTAATATTATTTATAATAATACGTTATTTGAATATGTATATATAATATTAATAATAATATATATATATTTATTTTTATTAATAAATTATATTTATATATAAATATATATAATTATTAGCTTGTAATATTACTCCATCATATATTATTAAATATTTAATAAATATTATGAGAGATAGGACTTTATTTGATGATTTTAATTGTATGATTATTAAATATCTTATATTAAATGTTTCATTACAGTATACTCAATAATATTATTATTATATAATATAGTAATAACTCATAAAAGTATATATAATATAAAATTAAGCTAAGTATATTTATGTGTAAATCCCAACATCCACTATTTTTTTATTTAATTACAATAACCAAATTTATTTCGCACTATAACATTTATCTTGTCTATTTTTTTTTTCTTTTTTAAATTTGACTCGCTCACATTTTATGTTAGCAATTGGGCCGCCGTTATATAATTATTAAGAATAAAAAGATCGTTAAGAATGCTGATTTTTTCATAAATATTTTTGGCAATAAAAAATTTTATTTTAGATACTTTAAAATCATCGGAAACCACGAAAACAAATGCAGTGGCACATAATCATTCTTCTAAACACGAATAGTGCGTTTTGGCTTCTATCAGCGCCCCCGTTTTATTTCTCCTCCAGAACCGTTATTATGTGGTCGTTAAAATAAATTTATATATATTTTATGCTTTTTCAATACTACAAAGATATTAACTCCTAATATAGTAGTATTATATCGAATATATATTATAATCAAGTTATCTATAATTGGCAGCAATTCATATAGATTTTTCCATTGCTAGTTTAAATTATTATTTTTTAATATGTAATTTTATAAAATTCTATTCAAATTTAATTAATATCTGTTTAGGGTTGTACTTATTACATGAGTGTATGCTATATTACAGTTTTCTAACCTAACCTAACGACTGCAGCAGGATGTACAGAATTTTTTTTTAAACCTTATGCTTGTGTCTTTTCAGGATTCGTTTTCATTTTTTCATAAATATTCCATCGATATCTTTCACGATCTTATAAACATATACAATAACATCAATATTATAGACACCACCTTTTATCCATTAACACTCACTATATTTTGAGATTAATATAATGGAATAATAATATCTATAATTTAATATATTAATAATATTAATATATAATATATTATAATAATATCATATAAATATATATATATAGTATATTATATCATGAATATATTAATATAATTATATATACCATATATAAAAATATAGTGATTAATATATATAATATATATAGATATTATTATAATATATTATATATTATATATATACTATATTTAATATATATATATAATATATTGAGATATATTATTTTATCATCATATATATACAATATATATATATTAAATGAATATATTATATATAATATATAATTATATATATACTATATATACATTAATAATATATGTAATACTTATAATATCTATATATATTAAGTTATATATATATTCTAATATATATATATATATTAATATTTTTATATAATTACTCACTATTAATATAATAATATATAATACTATTCTAATATATATTAATATTTATAATATATAACAATAAAACTATATTAATATATTAATAATAAATTAATATATATAGATATATATATATAAATATAATTAATATATGTATATAGTATATACTTAATTATTTTATATATAGATATCTCTATGGATATATATGAAATAAAATATATATTACTATTGAGTATTTGATATTATCGTTGTTGAGTCAGGTCAGAATCATTGAAGTATAAAAAACTATGAGTGAAAGAGAACAAGTTAAGATATTAAATGTGAGTAGGCAGGTTGTGCTATGTACATCCTATGTTATTTAATAATGAAGGCTTAACTGAAAAATATATATTAGGGAGATGGAGAGTCTTACTTAAAGAAGTTATCACCCCTTATAGGAAGAAGCCTATTTTCAGGTGGGCGTGGCTGGGGAATTTGTATTTTAGAAAAAGTAGATTAGGTATAATTTGTTCGATAACAGGAGTAAATAGGTGCGAACGGATAGCCCTAGTCATTAGAAGTGATACATATCCAGATGTCATATCGAACTAGATTTGCGAGTTTCTTTGTAGAGTGTATTCGTCGGTCTTGAGCAAGATAAGAAGGTTAAATTTGATGGCAGATTAAAAGAAAATTTATTCTTTTAGAGACGATTATGGTAGGTTGATACAAGGCGTCCAAAAGGTGTGGGTGTGGGTGAACGCGTAAACGTAGGTAGAGACGTAACGTTATGGTTGTGGAAGTCGAGGACAGTCCCTCGGGTCGTTGAAGGGGTGTATCAGTGTAAGAGGAGGTAGAACAACTCGAAAGAAAGTTGAAGCTTTGACGAACGAGCAGTCTGCAGTCTTCATTGATATTTAACTTGGACTTCTGTCTCCTTAATCATTATTTTCTGATAATGAAGCGGGAAATGAACAGGCCTATTATTCGAATGCATGAAGTGGTGAGATCCAAAGTTGTGAATGGCCGTAGAGGCTTTGTTTGGTGTGCCATCAACATTTTAAATATAAATAAAAGATTTTGTCTTGGCAAGTCGGAATGTTGTCTTATAATAGTGAGTTACGTGGTTTGAGGACAGTTGAACCTTATTGTCATTGTAGCCTTGTTTAGTGCCGTCCTGAATCCATGAGGATGTTTGCCTCTGGTTGTAGCCAGATTTTTCCCTTCTTCCTCTTGTACAACCACCCTTCCTCCGTTTAATGTAGTAATATCACGACTCCCCACCTTGTCTGGAGTAAGAGGTAGATTATGAATGCCCAACTGGATGCTCAATCCACTGAACTGGCAATAACCCCCTAGCTCAGGGTGTTGACCCGCATATAAATATAAAATTTAATTAATACTCAAATTTAAGAATTTATTCACAACTTATTCACACTCTAAAAAGCAATAATGATCAAAGTAAAGTATGAGTATATACTATATATATCATTATTAATAATAATATATCTACTAAGGTATATAATATATTATTATACTAATATAATATTATATATAGCATAATATACGATAGATATATATCATATATATAATACTATATACTACCCTATTTACTATATATATATATATAACCGTACATATTGACTTCCCACTACCTTCATTTGATTAATTCTCGTTCAGGCACAAATCCACGTGGGCAATCCTTCTTATTTCTTTAGTTTTCCACCTACCCGCCGTACTGTGGGTTTGAAGCACATTTTACAGCTTCTCATCGTTCTTGTGAATGAATAGATCTGTTATCATGGTCTCTATCGGTCTCTGGATTTTATTGATTACCTTGCAAAAACAATTTCTAACAGGAATATATTTTGTGGCATGCAAATTAGAGGAGAGCTCCCTTGTAGAAAGAGATATTCTGTATATGAATTAGATTAAAGAATGACCCTGTTGATACAGGTTTTTGATTAGGTTTAACTTTTTGGCTGTTTATTGTGTTCTATAGTGTGAAAAGTTAGTTGACTGCTCTTTTTGAGTCTTTTCCCTTCAGATTTTCCTAATTTATGTAATTTATATAGTTGTGAAGCGGAAATAATCTTATCGTGATATTGGTGAGTTGAGATAATTGTCGCTTGTTTAGTATTCGTTGGAAATGATATTTTTATTCTGTGCCAACGGAATATTATGTAACTCCAAGAAGAAAAAAGAGTGCCGATATTGTGAAGATAAAAAAGGTATTTATAACAAAAGATAAAAACTTGTGTCACCTAGGTGGGGCAGGAAGAGAATAGCCTGTGGTGTTAGCCTTTTGAAATTGTTAATGGTTTTCTACTTAATTCTAGCATTTCTTGGATAGACGATTTCCTCAGAAGCGGTGTAACTGGTGAGATTCAGACATAAAGGTGAGAATGTTCTGAGGAGCAGAAGACATTGGCCAGCAACCGTTAATTAAGGTTTCTGTCATTATGGTGGTGTGATTGAGGTATGTATTTGAGAATGTCGGAAGCTACTCGGTAACACCGTGCGCGCTACCAAGTTAGTGAGGGGCTACATGAACGCGTGTGTAAAACTTAAGCATTGGGAGCCAAGATCAGTGGAACTGATAAAAGTGTTAGGAGGGTCTTACGTGCATTGTATCTTTGTAGGTTTAAAGCCAGATAAGGTGTTATGTGATACAGGCGCTCTGCAACAGCTGCGAATGGGCTTATTCAAATTCTGGAAAAACTAAATGGACCGGTCTTATAGTCTTGTTATGCGAGAGAATCGTTGTTATTTGCTTTGGTAGAGAGTCTTGATAAGCTGTGAGTGCTTAATCGTGTTTAATTTTATAAGCCATTCAGATTCGCCTACAAGCTAGTATGCTGTATTTCCGAGTTCTATAGCGTGTGTAGTTTGGTTGGCAGCTGATACATATTGTACGAGGAAATTGGTTTGCCTCACATCATCCTAAGGCCTACAAAGACAGTTGAGCTGAGGTTCATGGTGCGTGTTGAGTCATGTTAAAATAGGTGGGGGAAAAGTAGCCACTTCTTTAATATGAAATATTTCTGTTTTGTATTTTAATAATGACTAAAAACTGAAAAAAAAGAAGAATGGAAACTCAAACACTTTCACTTAATATTTCTTACTTTTCATTTTTCTGTTGGAGTCCATTATATCCCTTTATTTAAAATGACTTTAAATTTTTATAACTACTGATCATAAGCTGGGCCTACAAACCCTATCCAAGCTTTGAATAAAGCCTATTAGTCCTAAAAGTGATTTTAACTAAGTAAATTATTAATTATTAAATTAAAGTAATATTAATTAATTTTAACTAATTATTACTTATTCTTTTGTATAATCCTTATAACAAATCAATACTAGTCATCAATTAATCTTTTAGTTATCCTCGATTAATATATAATAATGTATTGATATATCGATCCTGTAATAAATTAACTTATCCTAAGTTTCATTTAGCCATATTATAAAAAGTGGATCCTTATATTAATCATATATAATTGAGGATCTGTTCACTTATATAATGAGACACCCTATATCAATGCACTATGCACAGGTATCTCATTCTTTCCTTAAAACTCAAAAATGTAATGGTCAACCACACACTCAACTGAATATGTGATGGATAAAACTTTACGCCAATATTACCTCTAAATAAATATATATCATATTAGATATGTGAATTAAGTACATCTCATCCAATCACAAGCGTAATAACTATACTATATTTTATCATTATTCAATCACCAAATATATATTAACTCAATCACTTAAATAATATACTATTATATATATATTATAAGTATTAATATATTAATATTATATAGTATACTATATATATATTATTAATATAATATATAATTATTAATCATATAATAATTATATATTTTATATATATTAATATATTATTATCTATAATATATCTATTTAATTATTAATATACTGATATATATAATATATATATATATATATAATATTATATAATTAGATAATATATATATATAAGTATAACCATACTATATGTACTATATATAATATATGCCACCTTATAATATATATATGATATATATATTATCTAATATTACTATACTATATATAGTATATATATATTATCATATATATATATATATAATATATTAATATTATTACACTATATATATACATATTAACATAATATTACTTATATACTATTAATATGTACTATTAATTATAATTAATTAAATTATACACACACACTCACTTAATTATTCATTAATAAATACCTATATATTTATATATAATTAATATAATATATATATATATTATAATTATTCTATATGATTTTTTCCTTTTAATACGAGTTATTATAATAATATAGTAAGTTTATATTTGATTTTATTTTTATTATTAATATTAAGAATAAGTTAATCTATGTATAATTAATAGCACTACTATTAACAACATATACTTATTATTATTAATATATTATTACCGTATATTATTTCTTTTTTTTATTTTTAAGCCTTATGGTCAAAATGATATTTTTGGCATGGTTGTTGTTTATCTTAATTATCTATAGAAAATGAAATGTCCGGTACGCTACAAAAATTTATTTTTGAGTTTTAGATTTTAATATTGGTCCAAAATATTATAAAATAATTAATGATACCTTAAATTACTATGTAGTAGTGTAAATGGACCAATAAGTATTAATCTATACACTAACTTTGTAGGTAGCTATATACTATATAGTAGGTATAATATATAGTACTACTCTAATAATTAATCATCCTTAGACTTATGAGTTGTGATGTATAACTCACTATATACTACCCACGGTTATAGAAGTAATTACAAACAGCTTTAGCGAATGGAGTTCCTGTGAGATTAACATCCTCACTATATTATATACTATTATTACACCTTATAATAGATATTATATATATATCAGAAGTTACCTAATACTATAGGCAGTTATTATATTAAGTTTAACGTATAGATATCAAATATATTTAACTATTCACTATAGTAACTAGTATCATTATATACTTAGGAGCTAATAGTAGATTGTATATAATATCTATCATAATATATATATATAAATATAGAATAGATATTGTGAAAAGGTATATGGATATAGTAATGATATAATATATTATACTATATCTAACTATCTAGCTATATATATAACTACGCTATATGATATATATAATACTAATACATAATATATATAATATATAATATATTATTACTTCAACGTAAGAATAAATAAAATAATACTATCTGTCTAAATTTGTGCGAATAGTATTTGTACTATAATTTTAATTCCAATGCATCAAATTTGAAAAGGAATTTGCAGCTCTTAAACCATAAAAATTTATATTTTACAGAAATAAAATAATGAGAAGACACCAGGCCGTAAAACAAATGAGCGGGAAAACTACAACGCAAATGATGATCGGCTTCAAAATTAATGTTGAAATGCCCGTGACGTTTGAAATTTTTTCGACTCTGTTATGGATAAAAGAAAATAATATTGATAGGATTTAATTAATCATATAGGTATGATAATATAATAATCGATGTTATTTAAAATATCAATATTATTATAAATATTAGTCAACATATTGGAATGATAAAATAATGACCTATATTATTTAGCATATTGATATGATATTATAATAATCCTTATTATGTAACTTATCGATATAAAATTATATTGATCGATATTATTTAACATATCAATATGATATTATAGTGATCGATATTATCCACATCGAACATGGAAATAATACAAACAGTATATATTTTATTATTATTATAATATTATATAAATTAAATTAATATAAAAAAAACATTTATTATAATCCTATTTATTATTATTGATTAACATTTTAACATTTATATTTAATATTTATTATTATATTATAATTTTATTATATTATAATATTATATTTAAGTTAATTATAATTACATTATTGTTATTATTATATATATAGTATATTGTTATTATTAATATTGTTATCTATATACTATTAATTTTGCTGGGTATTGTTCATTATTGTTTAATTATTGATTCATTATTATTGGTTATTATTATTTATCATTGTTATTATAATTTTAATGATAGTTATGTCGATATTATTATATTATGTTAATATATATTATTGTTATGTTATTGTTTCAGTTTATTGTTGAGGGTGTGGTTAATGTTAAGTACATACCACGTTAATTATGTTATTATTGTTATTGTTCTTACTATTATTATTATGTTATTACTACTATTGTTATTAATATTTATATTACAGAAAATAAACGATTATATATTGTTTATTTATAAATTGGCGGTAAAATTAACATCGAAAATAAACACCTTTTAATTCAAAAGCTTAATTTTCTTCATAACATTATAATTGCTTGAAAATCGATATAACTCCATCTCAATCAGTTCGTTCTTCTCAAAACCAGGCTTCCACAGATTTTTTATTAACTCTCTCTGATTATTTTATTATTAAACCAGTGGGGAAATTGTTCTCAATATTTATATGATTTCATGCCTACCGTAGAGATGCAAGTGTCTAAATGTATATTATTGTTCATTATCCTTAATATTATAATTAATATTATTGATTAATATTATAATTTATATATATTATACATATTATATATTATTATTTATATATTATATTTATATAATTTATTAATTAATATTAAGTAATTCTCTATTTATTTTAATCATAATTATAATATAATCATTTTTTATTATTTTTTGGGGGGCGGAGAGTAAAGAATTGCGGCACTTAAGCCTATAGTGAAAATTTAAAATTTATATGTCCAGATGCGAAGTATCACAAAAAAAAAAATACTATATTTCTCTCTCTGTGTGTCTCGTCCAGTAAATTCCCATAAAATAGATTAAGAATTAATAGAATAATTTATATTGTTCAATAATTCTAACATTGCATTAGGTAATAAAAATAGTAAAATTATAATTAAGTATAGACCACATGCTTATTAAAATGTGGGTATAATATAACCTATACCTTGATCATATGATTTCCCAGTCAAACCATAACAATATTAATTGATTACTTATACCAATTGAACTTAAGTGTGGATTTTTAGTTATACTAAGCTCATAAATTTATGATACCATAGCAATACCTCCTAGATGGGGCTATTGTGGATTTCCTAAAATGAAGCTTATATGTGTATTTGGTATATATAGTAGCTGGACTGGGATCATATTCATTTAGATAGCAAGGGTTTAGTAGGTGAGCTAATTAGTATGGTGAGCCCGTAAACTATCTCTACTAGTAATATAAAAAAACCCACATCGAGAGTTTTTTAATGCAAAAAAAAAAGCTACCACTTGCTTATAATAAAATAATAACGTGAAAAGACTTGCTGATGGTAAGAATATCTTTTTCATAATAATTTTTTTATATCAGAATTAAGATTATGCAAATAAAGACCAAGTAAATAACTAGAAAAATGAAAATATTAGAAATTAACTCTTTTACTTAGTGAATATGTGATTTTAATAATAAAGTTCATTGTTATTTGCTCATTATATTTGATTAGAGCATAATAGGAAGATGTAATGTGGAGATAAGGGAAAGTAGAATGAAGTTCAAGTTGTTCAAAATTCTATACATTGCATTAGTGTAAGTACGAAAATAGGCTGGTTAGACCTTCTGTGCAATTTATTCAAGAAGGAATCAAACCATTGGGCACTGGGCATTAATTCTAAATATGCCCAATGAAGAGATTGGTCGAACGGCTTTCGTCTTTCCCTTAACATATTTTACGTATACTTACTATAGATGTATGTATAATTCTATTAACATGAAATACATGATTCCGTTGTTAATTAAATTTGTATATATTGAATACTACAGAGAGGATGATATAATATTAGAGACGTAATATTATTGAGTAATGGATTCACCTCAAGTATCATTATGTTAAAGTGGTTAGATGATATTTATGCTCAATTTATTTTATTCTTTATTTTTTTATTACTTTTAGTTAAATAATTTACATATTTGCGTGAATAGATTAAAGCTACTGTTAAATGTGTATATTGAAGATAATTAATGAGTGTGATTCCGTACATTTTTAGGTGAACCACTCTCTGATTATAATGCGCCAGACTATTTGAACTGTTTTAGCTTTTAGATAAACTAACATAAATTGATTCCATTTCATTAGGATAAAGACGCTCGCACAACGATCTGTTATAAAAAAAATAAAATAAAAATAATAGTAATAATAGTGGAATTATTAATGTAATTAATATAATACTATATTAAATAATAAGAATTAAATTAATTAAATAATTATAATATAATAATTAATATATATATATAATATACTAAATAAGTAATAATATAAATATAATATATATAATTATTTATATAAATATTTATATTCAATTAATTATTAAATATATAGAAAATTCATCATTTCTCATATGAAATAACAAATTGTATATTTTATGCAAATATTAAAATAAAAAATATTTATTAAATAAAAAGTTAACCATAGACATCGTGCACCTCTTCATAATAATAATAATAATAATATAATACTAATATAAAGAATAATATATATCTTTATAATGCTCTCATAATAATTATAAAATAATATATCATAATAGTAGAAAAAAGAAACAAAAATTTACTAATAACATTAATTATAATAATAATAATAATAATATATTAATTATATAATAAATAATAAATTAGAATCAATTTAATTTTATTAAATATAATAATATTTATTTTAATATTTATTATATAAATTTAAAGTTTTATTAAAAAAATATACAATCTTTATTTGAATAAAAATAAAAAATAACTCAAATGTTTAGTTTGACTCAAACTAATGAAGTATTTTTAATACCAGTAATAATAATTAAATAATAGGAAAAATAGAAATGAGCGAGTGAGCTATTAAAGAGATAAAAGATAAATAAAATTAGAATTACGTTACTCAATCACAGTTAAATATAATTCCGACTAACTCACAGTAGATTCGAATTTTTAAATAAATATAACTAAATCACTACCTGTCGACAAAATTCGATTTTGAAAAGATATTCCATATAAAAGTACAACTTATAATCCGATACAATCAAGCATTCAACTGAATACTATACTCCCGACTATAATTAATAACTCCAAATAAGATGAAAAATATGGAACCGTGTTTAATTTACACAAAATAAATTATAATATAATAATATAACTTTAATATAATATAGCTCAATTCTATTATAATTATGAATATAATAGACTATAATAAAACTATTGTGAAAAAAAAAATAGATAGAATGAATAATAATAATTAAATAGAACTAAAATAAGAAAACCTTATTTCAAAGAATAGTATTCAATTATAAATAATAAACTAAATTTTTTATAATAATTATTATAATAATATAAACTTACAAAGATGAATAATCACATATTAATAATAATAGTAAATCATATTTAAAATGTAATAATTAGAAAAACATGTTTTTTTCTCTCACTAATGTTTATATTTAGAATATACATATAATTAATAAGTTATATAGTATATATATTATACATAGTAAAAGATAATCTCACAATTATAAATGATTATAATTAATATATATAAGAATATAATATGACAAATTAAATAAATTAAATATAATAATTAATAAATATAAAATTTAAAATATAAATATATAAATAAATATATATAATGTAATTAATGATTAATGGATAATGGAGTAATAAATATAATAATTAATAATAATAAATTAATATATATAATAATAATATAAATTAATTAGAAATAAATTAATTAATTAAAATATATTAAACTTTAATCGTTATTTCAATTTAAACTAAGAACAATAATAATAATAGATAAATTATAAAAAAAAATTGAATATTTATATTTATAATTATTATTATTATTTATATTATTATTATTATTTATTATTATTATTTAATTATTTATTATTATATAAAATTATAATTAATTATTTAATAAATATGATTTATAATAATAATAATTAATAATACATAATAAATAATGATATATAATTAATAATATATAATATAATATTAAAGGGATAATATAATTTTTATAGATTTGAATTATTTATTATATATTATTATAATATATAATTGATTATATATATTATGGGATGATGCTTTCGGGAGGCTGACAATATATTATTTATTATAATATATATATATATATATATATAATTGAGACCGATAGGTTTTATAGTAATATGTTTTTAATATATATATATATATATATATACTATATATATAATTTAATTATTATAATATATTATTATGTTTATTTTAATATATATATATAATTAATATTATTATAATATATCATAATATGTGTACGTATTTAGTTATATTAATATATATTATATATATATTATATTAAAATAAATTAAATATATATATATGGAAACCCAGTTAAAACACACAATATTTCAATCCATATTCTCAAAACTAACAACAGCTACCGGAGAAAAAGGAATACTATATAAGTTATGGTCTCCGAATTTTTAAGTATTATGTGTGCTAAAAAATATAGGGTATTATGGTTATAATAATAAAAAATATTATATAAGTTATATATATATAGCGTTTATATATATATTAATTATATATATATATATTATATTAAATATATTAGTTAATAATGGATACATGACAGTTCCACGCATCTAGGTACTATC
>JABUQX010076270.1:47500-65739 GCA_015478945.1 Trachelipus rathkii
TATGGGGCGGAGAGATGGAGCATGACAGGGAGAGAGGAGAGTAGAATTCAGACAGCGAGAAATGAATGTGTTGAGGACAGTGTTTGGAAAGACGAGAAGAGGCCAGAGGAGAAACGGAGACAGTGAAGGAGAGTGTGGGTGTGAAACCCATGAATCCGAATAAATTGGACGCAGCCAGACTGAGATGGTGGGAGCATCAGGAGGAGGATGAGGAGAGAGAGTGAAGCCAGGCAGGGCAGGAGGTGGAGGTAGAGACCGCGGAGGGAGTGAGACCCGAGCGGGAGACCGCGGAAAAGTTTGGAGAGACACAATAGAGGATTCAATGAGGAAACACCAGATGCCTGCAATGGTTAAGGACGCTGAAATGGCGGATGGGATCGTTGGGAATGGAAAATTATAACGGAAGAACGGGAGCGTGGCGCCCACTGACAGGCCTCGTAAAGGGCCCTGACTTGGAGAGAATGTTTAAGTTATGTTAAGATATATATATATATATATATATATATAGTGGTGATAATAACCCTTAAATATATATATATTATATATATATATATAAAGTATACTAACATAGAAGTATATAAGCCACCGGTAGGGTCAAGTGGAGAGACCGCACTCGCAAACAAGCGAGGGTCCCAGGTCGCAACTGGTAAATCGGGATGGAGAATGATGATCTGATTTCTCTCCATTGGCTTGGCTCCGTCAATACTCGGACGTAAATTGAGTACAACCCCTCGTAGATTACGTGTCTGCTGACCGAGTGAAGCGGTGGGTGTGTTTTTCTTCACTTGTAAAAGTAGGTATAGAGAATAATGATATGTATATAGATATATAGTATTATATAGGTATATATTAAGACGGGTAATATAGTCTATATATACTCATAATAAAGTATATATATAGGTGTCAAAGCGTATACATAATTATCATACACTAAATAAATAATTTGATATATACATAATTTTTAATTCAAACTTTCACAAGAGTAAACATCCAGACATCACGCATAACGTTCATTCGCATCGTGACACAAACAGGTCACACAATCTCTTCGCACCATACGCTTAAATCAGAGAATACTCAACGATACACGTACAGTACTATAAATAATACTATATAGCAGTATGATACAATAGGTAAAAGAGATATATAGTTATATATATATACTATAGGTAGTAATAGCGAAGTTAGTATATACTTAGTAATAGGTAAGTAGGTAGGTATACAGTATATATACCGTTATATATAATTATATATATATATATATATATGATATATATATATATATATATATATATGTACTATATATATATACATTATCATATATATATATATATAAATATAAATATACTATATAAATATACTATATATATAATAGTGATATAAATATATATATATATATATCATATATATACTCTATAATAGTAATTACTCTTATACAAATATATACTATACATATATTTACTATATAACCGTATATACACTAGTACCTATACCTATATACAATATTACTATTTATATATATATAATATATATATAATATACCCATATATACTACTATATATATATTATGACCCTATAAATATAAATCTCTACTAGGCATATATAAAATATAACTACTATATATATATATATATATATACTATACTTATATTATATATACATATAGATTATATATTATATACCTATATATATATATAAAGTATATATACATATGTTATATATAACTATATATATACTATATATATATATATATATATAATATATAGATTATATATATACTATTATATATATATACTATACTATTGTATATATATATATATATATATAACTATATTTATATAGTACAGATACTCAATTAAAATTGTCTACCTACAATCTTACATCGTAAGGAAGTAAATGTATATAAATAATTCATATGAATTTTGACAGCATTGGCTAAAGCATTTTTATTTTACTATGAAATAAAGGGATTCAGAGCTAGGTAATTTTAAAATGCTAGAGCTAGAGCAGAGCCAGAGATGAAGCAGAGAGAAAAATAAATTGGAATTATAGGTGTTATGTGTGGAGAACACAGAAATGGCATTGGTAAAGGCTGTATATGTTGGTAAATTTGTAACAATTATCTCTCAAAGTCAGAAAAAAAAAATAAAAAAATAAAAAACATATATACTTTGCCAACCCACTCTATAGCTGCAAATAACATTCATAAATTAGCCTTTACAGTTTTTATAAACTCTGATGGATCTGCATGTAGCTAATAGTATCCTAATTAAACCTTGAATGACTGGTAATCTTCCTCTTCCTCCTTCTCCACCCAGGCTCCATGCCTTTACCCGAGATCACATATGTCAGGTACAAGGGTACCTAATATTGGATGATTATTAGGAAAGTAAGAGGTCCAAATGGTATCCTTCCCATGTTTTGAATGTTGGTGCCTATGAGTTTTATGTCAATCCTTACACTATTATTCTGTCCTTAATCTAACACTTTCCACAGTATTTTGAAACAGTATGTTGCAGCCATCCCAAATGAAAGGCAAGACTATTTTTAACCTTCATATTACAGTCTTACTGCTCTCCCTGTACTATGTGTAAGATATTCAAAAACAATCTCATATCAGATGAAAATCATCTGGAAATCCTCATACCCTTCTATTGTATTATTTGAATGACTTTCAACACTTTTGAAGTCAACTGGTGACAGCCTTTCCTCTCATACTGATTAGGCTTTTTACAGCCCTTAAAGGACCATGGGATTTTCTATGTGCGGCAGTGCTAGAAATAATCCAGGCTTTTGACAGGGTATGGTAATGCCGGCTCTAACTCTGGGACAACATATTCCTTCTTACTGCCAATAGGAGAGGGTGTTTCGCTTAGATTAAGTTTATTTTCTGCCTTCTTATGACTTTCATTCATTTGGCTATTTTTCATATTCTTCTCTTTTTGCTTCTAGAAGTTGAATCTAGACTTCATTCTGATTAAATCTTTTGCTGGTCTGGGTAGGGTTTTCCAGTGGAGCTGCTACACCTCGGGTGAATATTCAAAACTGTTTAAAAACTAAACTTCTACCTTCTACAAATCTCCCTCTAAAAAACACCTCCTAACGCTTCCTTTCTCCTTCGACGGTTATAGTAATCATCAACGCCTGTGGACAACATAAAACCTCAAACTTCATTAAATAAAAGCAAAATATTGTTGTTTGGTAACCTTACATAACAATGTTCTAGGACAAGCTTTAAAAGGAAGCTGAAGTATTTGGTTAAAAATCTGTACCAATTTTTTCTCCTCCTCTACTTACTCGTCTTGGATTGGATAGAATGGCTAATTTAGTTCAGTCCTTGAGTCCCAAACTCATACATCACTAATAAATTCAGGTTAAAATCTTATTGTTCATATGTTTTTACAGACCTGTAACCTAAATGAAGAAGTTTAAAAAATCACTAAATGAAAAGTGCTCTAATATGCTAAGTATATTACTACAGAAGCTATTTCAGATCGGATATAACAGTATAATTAATATTTTCAGTAAATATAAATATACAACACAGAAAAAACTTAAAAGCCATAAAGTTATATACAAAAAATGAAGCAAACTGTCAACTTACCTTTGATAATATAAATATAATACAAATGAGCTGAGATATAAAAATGCCCACATATACATAGGTAGAATAATAATTGCTAAAAATGTTGGATAAATAAGTGACAGGACCCATCTTAAATAAAGTAAATCCAGCTGAGAACCTGAAATAAATTTTTCATATACATACCTATGACAAAGATCAAGAAAATCTTAATTAGCCTAATATAAAGGTTATTCCACACACTACCAGTAATTAGTAACTGGTGTTATTATAAACAATAAGCAATGTTAAAAAACTAAAAATCAAGCATGTTAATAATCTTTCTTTCAGGCAATAAAGTATAATGAACAATAATTATTCTCATAATTATTTATAAAAGAAGGAATACAAGTTTTACATTTCATTTAAAAATGATCAGTCTTGAATTATACATTAAGTGAATATAAACTCACCAATAAACTCTAACGTTGATGCAGTGGCATTATATAGCGATGAACAATAGTCCTCTGGGTCTTCACAAAACATAATTACTATTAATACAACATCAAAGTGCTATGTGATATGAGTCAGAATTAATGAAGTTATATTTGTCATCTAATTAAGAACAGTACTTAAAAATCCAATATTATTTAAAATTTGGCAAAAATTACTACAAGACAGCATTAATCTGCATTAAAAAAATTACAATATAGCTATTTACA
The DNA here is from genome assembly GCA_015478945.1 of Trachelipus rathkii. Lineage (NCBI taxonomy): Eukaryota > Metazoa > Arthropoda > Malacostraca > Isopoda > Trachelipodidae > Trachelipus > Trachelipus rathkii. Next base: position 51,785 of record JABUQX010076270.1, read on the forward strand.
ATTTATAATTTAAGCATCTGTAACAAAGAATTCATAAAAATTCTTCTAATCATACCTACAACTAATTTCGACATTTTATAAACTGAATGTTGCAGTACAATTTTAATTAAGTTCAAAGGTGATATATATATATATATATATATATATATATATATATAATATATATATATATATATATATGTCAAATATATTATATATATTATATTATAATATATATATATATATATATTTAAATAATATAATATATATATATAGCTATATTATATATATATATATATATATATATTATATATATATATATATATATATATTTATTATAATATATTATTATATTAATATATATATATATATAATATATATATAATATATATAGTATATATATATATATATATATAATATATATATATATATATATAGTATATATATATATATATATATTATATATATATAATATATATATATATATATATATATATATATATATATATATATTATATTATATATAATATATATATATAATATATATATAATATATATATATATTAGAGTAAGCACTGATAGCCAAAAATTTTAGTCCAATACAGATACAAGTACTCACAATTTTTCAGTACCGATACCGAAATTTTTGCAGATACCCAATACTGATACCTATACTTTTACCCCTATAAATATGGCCTACTTATATATATATATATATATATATATATATATAAGTATATATATATATATATATATATATATATATATATTATATATATATATATATATATATATATATATATATATATATTATATATATATACAGTAATATATATTTTTTTAGCAAGAAATAAACACCATATATAATATATATATTCATATATTATTATATATATATATATATATATATATCTATTATATATATATATTATATATATATATATATATATAATATATATATATATATATATATATTATATATATTATATATATTAATATATATATACGGTATATATATATATATTAATATATACATAATATATATATATTTTTTTACAGAAGAAACACCATATATATATTATATATAATATATATTATATATATATATTATATATATATATATATATATTATATATATATAATATTATTATATATATATTATATGATATATATATATATATATATAGTATATTATATATATATATATATGGCATGCATTCAGGGCATGCAAGTCATGCTGAGCATGACCAAAAAATATAGAATTTTGCTAAATTCTTATTATATAAAAAAAAAATGCTTACAAACTAATAATAAAGAACAGGGAAACAAAATTACGTCAAGTTATGGTGTTAAAATCTTAAATTCATTTTAAAATTCTTCAATATTCAACACTTATATTAAACTAATGCTAGCATGACAGTTTCTCATTGAGTAGCATTTAAAAATATCTCCCGCAGCGACCGCGTTTACGGGTGACTTTCCTATTATTAAAACAAGGCCGAACAAAAGCTGTACTTCAATAGCATATATATATATATATATATATATATATATATATATATATATATATATATATATATATATATATATATATATATATATATATATATATATATATATATATATATATATATATATATATATATATATATTATAATAAAAAAAAAAAAAATAAATAAATATATTATATATTATATAATATAATAATAATAATAATAATAATAATAATAATAATAATAATAATAATAATAATAATAATAATAATAATAATAAAGCTGATGTTAATATTTTAAGCTGAAAATACCCAAGCATGGAGAAAAGATAAAACCCTGCCAAACGTACAAAGTTATCATTCTCGTATCTAAAAAATTATGGGACTACTATATATTGGTCTTACTCAAATTCATTTATAACTTTACAATTAAATCAGTTGGAATATTGGATAATTATTTTGAGGAAAAAAATTAATAAACAAATAAAAAAATAATGAGAAAAAAAAGGGGGAAAATGTGATTTTTATTTCAAAGTTAACGGCATTACTAAACCTTTAGTCGTCTTCAGAGCTTGGTGTGCTTAGATACATTTTTTTTGGTCTCAAAATTTTTTAAAGTTTTACGAAATCTTTTTCTTAAGAAGTTATAGTGTACACTGTAAAAAACCTAAGAGTAATGGATGCCGCAGAATGTGTTATTGAAGATCTTTTAAAAACAAGATTTAGTATGAGAAGTTATGAAGAAAAAAATTTAATTATTAAAAACGGAAGATTAACTCCACCATTACCAGACCTAAAAACCAAAGGAAAGAATTTTGTAAGACATTTTCAAGAATCTCTTTATGAGAAAAAGAAATGGTTGACTGGAAGTTCAAAATTAAATATCCTTTTTTGTTGGCCTCGTTTGATTTTTTTTATCAGAAAAATCTGTTTGGAATGAGGAGGATACACTGATTTAAATAATTTATGCATCAGCATGCAAAAGCACGAAAGATCACAGCGACATATAAAGTCATATTTATTCCTCAAATCATTCGGTAATGTATGTGTGGATGTTATGTTGGATGAACAAAAAAGATTTTACGTCCAACAACACAATGAAAAGGTTGCTAGAAATAGAGAAATTCTTCGCAGGTTAATAGATGCTGTCATATTCCTAGGCTGTCAAGAATTATCTTTTAGGGGCCATAATGAAACAAATGAATCAAATAATCGTGGAAATTATGTAGAACTTCTGCAGTTGATGAGCCGGTATGATGAAAAATTAGCAAATCGCAGCGACAATTTTCTCTGGAGTTTCGAACAGAATTCAAAATGATTTAATTGAATCAATTCAAAATGTAATTCTTAGGGAAATCCATTCTGAAGTTTCTGATGCGAAATTCATTGCAATTCTCTTAGACGAGACATCAGACATATAAAATATTTCATAGTTATCTACTGTTTTACGATACCTTACAAAAGAAAACGAAATAGTAGAAAGATTCCTTGGTTTTACAGACGTTCGGCAGATACTTTAGCTCATCATGTTTTTCGCTGCATAGAAAATATTAAAGGTGAAAGTAAATTAATTTCTCAAACCTATGACGGAGCTGCTACCATGGCAGGCCATCTTCATGGTTTACAAAGTAAGGTAAAGGAAAAGTATCCATCTGCAGTTTTTGTACATTGTTGTGCACATGTGTTGAATTTATGTTTTTATCTCAAGCATGTGGAAGTATTAAGGAATGTAAGTTATTTTTCACGGTTTTAAGTGGTTTAGGAAGTTTTTTCGCTAAATCGCCTAAAAGGACAAGTGCACTTGATAATATAGTTAAAAGAAGGTTTCCAAAAACCCCACCAACTAGATGGAATTACAGTTCTCGCTTAGTTCATATTGCCAAAGAAAATAGATCTTTATTGATTGAGTTATTTGATGAAATAATTGATAATGTAGAGAAATGGGATGGAATAACTATCAATTCCGCAATTGGATTCAAGCACAAATTAGGTGATTTTAAATTTATTTTTCTGCTCGAAGCATTTAGTGAAATATTTTCCTTTACTGATGTTTTATTTAATGTCCTTCAGTCAAAAAGTTTGGATATTACTTATTGTGCTAATGAAGTTAGGAAAACTACTAAATTGATTGAGGAAAAACAAGATATTTTCGCTAAAATATATGACAATGTTAAAGGAAATTTTCCATCAGAAAAACATCATGATTAATATAAAAATCTATATAATAACATCATTCAAACAGTTGTGAATCAACTAAGTCAGATTTAAATCTCTGGAAGATCTTGTTTTTATAGAACTATTAAACAGTCATAATTTTAAACAATACGCAAAAGATTTTCCTAAGAAACCTTTCGTCTCTAAGCATAATTTACGGAAGACATTTTGAACAAAATTCGACTGCAGAACGAATTGATAGTTGTGTATTCTTCGGATGATTTTAAATAAAAGTATTGTACAACTAATAAAACAATTCCAAGACAATGAACTTTATGAAGTTATGCCTGAATTTTTTAAACTTTGCCAGCTCATTGCTATGATACCATCTAAAACATTAAGACATTAAGAATATAGAGACAGTAAAAAGCCACATGGGCCTATCGAGACTGTCCCAGTCAACCCACTACCCAAACATGCTCATGCAAATCCACAAAGCACCCCACCCTAGGGCTTGTCAATTTGTTATTAACTAAAATCCACCAATTTGGTTAGTCAACTAAATGATATATTATTGATACCCAAACCATCCACATGCATTAATAACTAATTTATGGTCACACATGCCATCCTTACATTAATAACTACTATACTAAAAACCCGCCAATTTGGGTTAGTCAAAATATTATATGATACCAAACCCATCCATAAACGAATCTAAACCTTTCTTAAATGTTGCAACCGAGTCACACTCAACAACCTCCTTCGGGAAAACCATTCCAAAATTAACAACCCTATTACTGAAAACGAATGCTTTCTTATATCAAGATGGCATGCTTTTCTTTCTTAATTTTCTTATTATGCCCCCTGGTCACCTGGCCAATGCTCTATGAAAAATTTATTGGTCCCTGTATATCAATGGATGTAAATATTTTGTAGACTTGTTTCATGTCCCCTCTGAGAAATCGCCTTTTCTACAGAAAACACTTTGCTAACTCGTTCAGCATTTCTTCTTCATAGCTCTTACCCTCAAACCCAGAATCATTCTTGTTGCTCTATGTTGCACTCCTCCTCTAGCAACTAGTCTTTCTTTAAATAAGGGGCCAACTTGTGCACAATACTCTATTACTGGCCTAACATAGCTATAATACAGTTTACTTATTACTTCCCTCTGCTCTTGTAAACAACATTGCGATTTATTATGCCCAGCCTCTTATTAGCTTTATTTCTAGCTTCCAAACACTGATTAGCTACTTTCAAATTACTGCTTATACTCACACCTAAACCTTTTTCTTGGTCCACAGACTCAAGCCAATCCCCATTCATATCGGAGTTAAAACTTTTATTTTGAGTAACCTAGGTGAAGAACCTTACACTTTTTACTATTAAAATCATTTTTCCCACTTATCTGCCCACCCAAGAAGTTTATCAAAGATCATTTTGAATCTTTTTGCATCTTCACTATTCCTAACTGAGGTGGCCACTTTAGTATCACATCTGCAAAACTTAGAAACCTTGCATTTAAAGTCCCCTGGTCTAAATCATTATATATATATGAGGAACAATAGTGGGCCCAGCTCTGAACCCTGATGGACACCACTCTTCACTATTTCCCATGATGATTTATTCCCATTTAGTTGTACACACTGTTTTCTATTTCGCAACCACTCTTTAATCCAACCATGTACCACTCCACCTATACCACATTGCAATAACTTTTTCATCAGCCTTATGTGGGAACCTTATCAAAAGCTTTACTAAAGTCTAAATATACAATATCAAACTGGATCTCCTCGGTCGATGCAGTCAGTAATGTATTCCATAAATTCTAAAAGTTTGTCTGACATGACCTACCGCTTTCTGAAACCGTGCTGGGAGTCATACATACCTTGTTATTTTCTAAATATTTCTCTATATGACCTTTCAGTAACTTTTCCAGAACCTTTACAACCAGAGATGTTAAGCTAACTGGCCTATAATTTCCCAAATCTTCCTTACTACCTTTCTTATAAATAGGCACAACAAATGCTGTTTTCCAGTCATCTGGTACCTCACCAAATGTTATAGATCGCTTAAAATCAACACCCTGCCTTTGCTATGCTATATTTGCTCTTTGAGACTTCTTCCATATTTCCCATCAGGCCCTGCAGCTTTTACCTGGATCAATATGGTCTAAAAAACGTTTAATAAATCTTTTTACATCCAAATTCAAATTCTGTAAGCCTATTTGTTACATGCATACAAGAACTAATTAGTCTCCAACTATTATCTAATCTTTCCTCTGTAAACACTGAAGCAAAATAAGCATTGAAAATGTTGACCAACTCCTTATCTGAACTCACTAAATTTTCATCAATTTTAATTGGACCAATTGTCCTATTCTTACTTTTAAATTTATAAAAGCTAAAAAAACTTTTTCAAGTTTGTGCCTAATTCCTTGCAAAATTAATTTCTGCCTCTCTCTTGCCTTCCTTATTGACTGGTTAAGTTTCGTTTCTATTTTTCCTAAAATTTTCTAAAATTATCTTCCCTATTACTACCCTTGAATATTTTAAAACATCTACGCTTTTCATTAATTTCGTCTCTTATCTCTCTATTCCACCAAACAGGTTTTTTCTCTTCACCACCCTAATGGTTTTCTTTAAAACATATCTGACTGAAATATTCATTAAAATTTGCTTAAAATGTTCCCCACATGATAAAACAGTTTTTGGTCTTTAAACTCTTTTTCCCAGTCAATTATACTAAGCATGATCTCGTAATTTGGTGAAATCACCATTTCGGAAATCTAAGATCCTTTCTTTATTGTCTTGCAATTTGGGCCCAGATATCAACATTCATCATTAAATCTAATTATATTCATGGTCCCTAAGTCCTAAATTCTCCTCAACTCTAACCTACCCACCATACTTTCATCGTTAGTTATATTTAAGTCCAATAGTGGCATCGTGGTCTTGTGGGTTCATGGACCCATCTGGCTTCAAAAAGTTTATCTAGTATACAATTGTTATTAAATACTGAACTACTATGGTCTGTATTAGACAAGGAATCCAATTGAATGCAGGAAAAATAAAATCTCACATTATGACTTATACCTTTTTCTTTATTGTGGCATGCTGTCTCGATTTCTTTTATCATTTCCAAATCTAATTTTTGACTCTGGTCAGAAGGTCTAAAAAAATGCCCCTATTCTGTAAGATTTATTGTGTATAAGGATATCTACCCATAACGATTCAATATCATGATTAGTTTTTAAGTCAGTCCTTAATACAGATTGAATATTGCTTTTAAAATAAAACGCCACACCCCCACCCTTCTTTCCTCTACGCTGGTATAATAAAATGATATCCGTCTATTTCATATTCCTGACGAGTCTCCATATAATTTTCCATTAACCCATGCCTCAGTTTTGCAAATAATGTCTAGATTCTCCTTTATGGTATAACTAATCAGCCCATCTTTTTTTTTTTTATTATTTCTAAGGCTTTGAGCATTTCTGTAGAAGCATTTAATATTCGAAATGCTGCTATTTTTATTGCTATCATCCTTATTTGAGCCTGTAACACTAGTTTCATTTATATCACCACTATTACCGTTACCATTGCTATTATTCGCGTATTCAGATTTAGCCCATCACCCCAACTTTAGCCTAGTTTTGCTAAACCAAGTCTCGCAAACTGGTGGCTGAAAAGCCCAACAACCTTTATGACTCAAGTGGAACATCCCATCTGCTGCAAAAGATCTTTATCAAAAATTCTCTCCACAAATCCAAAACCCTAATATTTTCTGAAAAACATAAATTCCTAATCTTTTCATTTACACCTAAAGCCCTAACTCCCCCCATTCCTGAACCTGCAACCTAACCTAGGTAAAATCTCAGAATCATGCACTTCTTCCACTAGCTTTTCATCTTCTGAATAATCTTCCTATAATCAGCTATTAATTCTTCTGACCTTCTATGTCCTATATTATTTGTACCCACATGCACAATCACATCTGAATTTAAACATTTGTAGAATCAATCTCTCTATCTATCCTATCCACGATATCACTCACTCTGGCAACTGGATAACATACTCTCAATCGTTTCTTTTTATTCTTACTTTGAAAAGTCCTATCTAGGTATCGTATCATAGAGTCTCCAATTAGCAATTTATCAGTCTTCCCTTTAGAAAACTCAACATTACCATTGGCACTCTCTGATCCCCTCCCCATCTGGAAGACAGTCGAACCTGTTACTGCAGGTCACAGGCTGATTGACTTTCGAGATCCTCATCTTTAAATTATTATTTCTATTTCCTACAACTTCTATATTCATCTGCAGACCTAATATCATAACTACTTTATCCTTTTCCCCTCATCTCCCTGCCAGTGAATCACTATTCCCTGTCTACCCCTATAATCCCGCTCCTCCTCGCCTCGACAATCCCTACTAACTTTTTTCTTGACACTTCCCTCCTTTCTCAACTCAAATACAACTTCTTTCAATTCATTCATATCTTCACTCAGTCTTGCAATCTTCTTCCTTAGCAACACATTCTCTGCATTCACAACACAAGCAGGGCAGTTATTCACATATTCACCTCTCACAGTCCCACAGTTATCACACAGAGCATACATACTTTAAATTATTATCAACTTTACTACCTTGTACCTACAATTTACCAACTACTGTTTAAATATTGTTAAAGCCTAAAAAGAAATAAACTAATATCTTTAAAACAAGTTAAAATTTTTAACAACTAGTTTAAGTATTGCTAAAGCCTAAAAGAAATAAACTAATATCTTTAAAACAAGTTAAAAGTTTGAACAAGCTTATATCTAGCTTAGCCTAGGCCAGGGATATATAAAAATTAGTTCGTGTAGGGATGAAGAATGACGGTCGAAATGCGTTTCAACCTATCGATACATCGATATTTATTGGGGCAGCAAGTAACCAAAACCAGTAAAAGCAGCAAACGAACCAGACAAAAAAAACGGGAGGGGAAAAAAAAACCTGGTGGAAAAAGTTACATGTTACTATATTGTTCTAAATTATTAATTTATGAAATTATACTTAATTAAACGGTTTACGGACCCTTAAAGACGCAGCTTTTCGAGTGGGTTTTTTTCTTTCTTAATTAACAGATGGCAGAATTGTGTGTAACTTCCACACCAGACACTATTACGATCTCTGGAAACTGGAACAGCTATTGATCTGATCTGGGTTAACTGGACAATTGGAACGATCCAACTCTTTCAACATCAATATTTCAATGAACGTCTAATATCGGTACGTCAAAATCTCGGTATGTCAAAATCTAGTGTGCTATTATCTCAAATTTATAAACTAAGCACAACAACATATATGAAAACTAATAGGTAAATAAAGATCAACAATACTATTCTTTTGTTTTTTAAAATTTTTCAAATATATATATATATATATATATATATATATATATATATATATATATATATATATATATATATATATATATATATATATATATATATATATATATATATATATTAGGGATGTACCGGAACCAGGTTCCGGCCGGATCTAACTTGGTTCCAGCCCGGAAACGTAACCGGAATTCTACTACAAATGTTTTAATTAAAAAAATTCAGTAACTGATTTGTCATCTACTCAGTTATGATTATTGCATAAAAATAATATAGAAAATTCATATATGTGATCAAATATCATGATAAAATAACGACTATATAGTTTCGAAAACTTTAAATATGAAACAATATTTTCACACTCGAACCAGTAGCTTTAATACTCTAAAACAGGATTGGGGATTTTTTTTTTTATTTTTTTAGACACAAAATTCTTTTTAAATTATTATTTTTATAAAATTAGTAAATAATCCTAATTATTACTTAATTAATAATAAGTTTAGTAAATATAATTATTATTTAGTTTAATTAAGTTATTTAAATTATATATAATAAATTATAATAATAAATTATATATAATATCTGAGTAGGGTTGTGAAAAAAACGTTTTTTTTTTTTTTTATTTGTTTTTTTTTTGAAAAAAAAAGTTTTTTTTTTGCAAAAAAAAAAGTTTTTTTTTTTAAAACAAAATGTTTTTTTTTGCTTTTTTTTAAAATTACCTCTTTTTATGTATATTAAAGATGTTTTAAATTATGCAAGTATTACCAATACCCCTTTATTGACCCTACGATCAGTGAGTGGTGGATTTTTATATATATAAAAATATATATATATATATATATATATATATATAATATATAATATATATATATATATATATATATATATATATATATATATATATATATATATATATATATATATATATATATATATATATATATATATATATATATATATATATATATATATGATCAAAAAAAGGATGGTATAACAGGTGGTTTGGGGTGTCAGGAAAATGGGAATGGTAGGAAGGTGATTGATTTCTGTGAGGAGAGGGTTTGTGTGGTAAGTAATACTTTCTTTTAACACAAGAGTATCCATAAGTATACTAGAGTTGGTGTAGTAGAGATGGTATCGAAGTAAAAAGTATGATTGATTTTGTGTTGGTGAAGAAGAGATGTTGAAGTTGTGTTGGTGAAGAAGGAGTGTTGAAGTATATGTTGGATGTTAAATCAGGGGAGGTGTTTAAGAAAATGGGATTATCGGATCATTTTGTTGTTCTATGTAAAATTAAGTTAGTGGGGACTTGAATGGAGGAGGAAGGTGATACAGAAGGAAGAGGTAAAATTAAGAGTGAAGTTTAGTGAACAAGGTAATAAGGATAAGTATGTAAGAACGCTCGCAAGTAAATCAGTTTAATGTGAACAAGTGAACAAGCTGAAACTAAAATCTGGAAGCAATTGTTAAGCAGTGCAAAAGAAGTATGGGGGTGTGCTAAAGTAGGAAGTAAGAATGCTACAGTGAGTGGTTGGAATGAAGAGGTGATGCAAGCGGTTAAAAAAGTAAAAAAAAAAAAAAAACGTGGTTGAATGTACTAAGCAAATGATGAAGTTTTCAAAGAAGATGCTTGGAATTATATAAGGGGAAAAAAGAAATACTAAAGATGAATACGTAAGAGAAAAGAAGAGGGTAAATTGAACAGTTTGGAAGGAGGATGAATGGACATCAAGGGAATAGGAAGCTCTTCTGAAGGAAGGCGAAAGGTTAAAAAAATTAAGATAAGGGGAAACCTGGCTCTCAGGATATGAATAGGGATGGTGTTTTTTTGTAACTGATTGAAATGGATGTGAGGGGAGTGTGAAAGAACACTTCGAAAATCTGTAATAATTAGTGGCAGTAATGAAGAGGTGATAGTGACTGTGTGTGGGTTTGATGGTGCATAGAAGGAATAGGTATTTTGGGGATGAGGTTTTAGCAAAGAGGAGGAAAATGGGTAGAGTGAAGATAGTTGAAAATGGTAAATCTGCAGTATAGATGAAATTACCTGGTGAAATGATCAAGAACGGAGGCAGGATGGTGATTGATTGAATCTTGAAGTTGTGTAATAAAGAGTTTAATGGAGGTTATAGTTCCGAGGATTGAAGGATAGCAGTAATAGTAACCCTATATAAGGGTAAGGGAGATAAAGGGAACTGTAAGAAATTATAGGGGATTAGTTTATTGAGTTATAGGGAAGATATATGTTGGTATTTTGGTTGAAAAGAGTGCGCCGAGTGACTGAAGGTACTGATTGGTGAAGAACAAAGGTGCGTTTAGGAGTAGTAGAGGATTGTGGATCAAATCTTTACATTGAAGCAAATGATAGAGAAAATGAGTAGAGAGAAGAATAAATTGTATTTAATTGTTTTGTGGATTTGCAACAGGGGTATTGAATATGGTTAATAGGGAAGCTCTATGCAGGTGGTTAGTGATATATAGTGTTGGTTGTAGGCTTCGGAATGGAATCAAAAGAATGTATAACGAAAGTGAGGGGTGTGTAAGAATAAATGCTGTCAAAAGTGATTGGTTTAGTATAATAGCGGCGTGAGGCAGGTTTGTGTTATGTCTACTTGATTATTCAATTTGTAATATGGATGGGGTTATGAAAAGAATTGAAAGTGGGCGTGACAGGAAATGGTGTTAGATGATGGAGAATGGGAGAATGAGTGGAGGGTGCCCTACTATTATATGAGGATGATTTGGTTTGGTGTGTGTGGTGAATTTGAAGAGTTTGAGAGGAATTGGTAGAGAGATTTGGCAGAATGTGGTGTTAAAGGAGGTGTTTGAAAGTAAACGTAGATAAGAGTAAGGTTAATGGGTTGTGAGTGAGGACAGTCTCAGTGTGAAGGTTATGTTAGACTGGTGAGCAGTTTGGCTGGAACAAGTGTCTTGAGTTTTAAATATTTAGGGTAATATGTTGGTGCCAAGGAAGGTGGCTGGTTGAAATAAAATCCGTTGGTGAAATATAAAGGGATAAGTTTTTTAGAGTGCTAGGGTTTTACATGACAGTTGTTTGTTACCTTGTGTTATTTGTATAGTAGTAGACTATTTTCTGGATAAGTTTATAGATCTAAAGTTCAATGTGTTCAGAATGGACAATCTTAGGGATGCTAGGTGTGAGAAGAATTGATGAAAATGAGGATTGAACGTATTAGAGAGTTGTGTGGTGTGAGAAAGGGGTAAACGAGAGAATAAATATGTTGAGATGGTTTGGTATGTGGAAAGGATATGATTGATAGTCGGTTTTTAGAGGATTGAATAGTGCGAGTGTGTTGGATAACCTACCGCGCTGGGAGATTCGAAGAAAAAGTGTGGATTGAGTCAGTAAAGGAATGTCTGAAGGACAGAAATGTGAATTTGGCAGAGGTGAGAATAAAGGTTGGATAATAGGAGAGAATGGTGGGGGTTTTGTGAGGGGGTATGGTTGTGGCCCACCTGGGCCAAGGGATGAACACCTACACTGACGATTTACCATAGTGAGGGTCTGTCGAAGTCCCGTGAAGCTATAGGGTGGATTTTCTGACTGCGACGAGTCCTTACTAATTAATGGTACAGAGGGGGGGGGGGTTAAAGGCTGGGCTTTCTTTTTCGACTTTTGTCATATTCTTCCACTGCTTTTCTTTTCCGATGCTTCTTACGCACCTTACCACCAGTCTTGGGGAGAAAAAGGTAGATGAAGAATTTATATATATATATATATATATATATATATATATAATATATATATATTATATTATATATATTATATATATATATATATAAAATATTATATATATATATATATATATATATATATATATATATATATATATATGTAATACTGTAGACAGCGACACACACATTTTGAGACTGAAAATTTTCTAAGTTCAACAAAATTTCTAAGTTTAGAAAAATTAAGTTAAGTTAAGTTTTTTAAGAAAATTCTTTAGTGGCAGGCTTCTGGAATTATGCCAGAAGCTTGCCACTAAACAATTTTCTTAAAAAACTTAACTTTTCTGAACTTCAAAATTTTTTTGAACTTAGAAAATTTTCGGTCTCAAAATGTGTGGGTCGCTATCTACAGTATTACCTATATATATATATATATATATATATATATATATATATATATATATATATATATATATATATATATATAATATATATATAATATATATATATATATATATAATAATAATAATAATAATAATAATAATAATAATAATAATAATAATCAGATCATGTGAAATGTAATAATTATATGCCCTAGAGCACAAATATAACTTTACTTAGTACTAAAATCAACTTTATATATTGCATACCTCTTTTAACATATTGTATTTACTGTATTTTAATGCTAAATACCCTAAAAAGACTTGATATATATATGAAAACAAAGTAATTAAAAAAAAAAAAAAAAAAAAAAAATTTGGCCTTTGGTTTTTTATTAAAAAAAACATGTTTTTTTTTTTTTAAAAAAACCGAACGTTTTTTTTTTAATCCCAACCCTATATCTGAGTACTCTAATTTTATTTATTTCTTTATTAAAAATGACTTGAAACTACATTGATGAATTTACTTATTATATAGATAAAATATACTTATTATTAATTAGGTGGTAGCTAAATTAATTATTAATTTAGAAAAAAAATTGCCTAAAAATTAAAAAAAAATAAGAAAAATAAAAAAAATAAAAAAAGTCATGATTTTTTTTATTAAAAAAAAATTGCGTAAAAAAAATCAGTTGATTTAAATAATTTGATTTCTTTTGTGGCAACCCTGCTCTAGAATCTAGACCTGGGGATATATAAAGTTTGTACAGGGTATTATTATTATTATTATTATTTTATTATTTTATTATTATTATTATTATTTTATAATTTTTTACTTTTAGCTTCAATTCACGAAATATTTTCTTATA
>JABUQX010076271.1:0-12500 GCA_015478945.1 Trachelipus rathkii
AAGAGAGATATAATTGTTTCCATAAGCACGCAGAGAGTAGCCTTTTTTCATCTAAAAAATATTTCTTAAAAAATTCATACCAGGATCCGGCTCCAGATCTTGTAGTCAGATTTCAGCTCCGACTTCGGCTTTCGGCTTCCGGATCCGGACTAAGGTTTCTGACCTATTTGAAAATTGTTCAGGCCACGTCTCTGGCATATAGAATTTTTCCCTAGAAAATTTTTCGAAAAAAATTCATACCCAGAATCAGGCTTCCATAGCCGACTTCGGCTTCGGCTCCGGATCTGACTAACGGGTTTCTGCACTATTTGAAAGAACTTTGTTTCGGTCAACTGATCACGGTCTCTGACAATATTTTCACTAAAAAAAATTATTTCCGAAAAAAATTCATACCCAGGATCGCTCCGGATAGGGCTCCGTGATGGCTCCGACTTCACCTTCGGGTCCGGATCTGACTAATGTTTTTACTAGACTATTTGAACATTGTTCAGCACGTCTTTCTTGCAACTTTCTTATTTTCAACTTAAAAAAAATATTCTTCTGAAGAAAATTCATACCCAGGATACCGGATCCGGATCGCGGATTGCCGGCTCGAGGCTACAGCTATCCGCTCCAGAATCCGACTAAAGGTTTCTTTGCGTACTATTGTGAATTGTCGGCAACGATTGTCTCTCCTGACATAAAGATATTTTCACCATAAACAAATCATGCTTTCCCGAAAAATCATACCCAGGATGCCGGCTCCAGATACGGCTCCGAATACGACTTCACTTTCGGCTCCTGATCCGACTAATGTTTCTAGACACTATTTGAACATTGTTCAGTCACGTTTTTTCTTGAAAATAAGGATTTATCACCTAAAAGAATATTTTCCTGAGAAAATTCATACCCAGGGATCCGGATCCGGATCCGGAATCGGAGTTCAGCTTCGGTTCCGAATCCGACTAAGGTTTTCGTGCACTAGTTGAAAATTGTTCGGGGGTCACGTCGTCGGAGAATGAATTTTGTTCCCAAAAAGTTCATGTTTCCCGGAAATTGATACGCAACGGATGCGCGGCTCGATCCCGTCTGTCCGGATACCGGGCTCTCGGGTCCGCCACTAGCTAGTATTTTGAATCATTGTTCAGAGGGCGGAGGGGTCACGTCTTCTAAATAAATTTTTTCACCGTAGAAAAGAACCATAGTTTCTGAAGAAAAGGCTCATACCTCAGGGAGTCCGGTATCAGGATCGCCGATGTCCGGATCCGGAATTGTCCGCTCCGACTTCGAGCTTCGGCTCCGAGTTCGACTAGAGTTCTTGCACTATTTGAAAAGATGTCGGCACGCAGTATGTCGTTCGAACAAAATATTTTTCACAAAAAATAAACATATTTCGAAAAAAATTACATAACGCCAGGACCGCTCACGATAACAGGCTTGCCGAGATACACGGAATGGGGGTCGGCATTCGGCGCCAGTCCGACTAATGTTTCTACAGATGCTCATTTGAACATTGCTCAGCCATCTTCTTGAATTAAAGATCTATTAAACGCTCTAGAAAAAAATGAATATATATTATTGTTCTGAAGAAACTCATTACCGAAGGATCGGATCCGGATCTGCCGGAATCCGATTCGGATCCGGATCAGCTTCGGTTCCTGAGATCGTACTGAAGTTTTGCACTATTGAGAAAAATGTTTCGCGACGTTTCTGACAATAAATTTTGCATCCAATAAATAATATGTCCGAAAAGCACTAGCAATGTCATACACACAAGATCCGCGCTCCGGATAATCGGCTCCGGATACGGCATACGTCGGTACTACTATCAGTGTCGACGAGATGTGGAAACAAAGTAGCGAACGGGGGCTGATCTTATTTGAGTTCGCTTATCCGGCTAGAGACCGTTAGGAGAGGCTTTCCTACTAGCTCTTGGATACATGTGAGCTGCCGACTACGTCTATCTTGAATATTAGGAATTCTTCAACGTGACCTATAAAAAAGTAATTTCTGAAGAATTCATACCAAGAGAGATGCCGGATGCCGAATCCTCGAGATCGCGAGAGAATCGGCTCTTGCACTTCGGCTTCGGCTCCGAGATCCGGCTAGAGGTTCCCTTGCACTCATTATTTGAAAATTGTCGGTCACGTCTTCTGACGAATTTCGAAATTTCCACTAGCAAGAAAAAAATATTTCCACAAAGAAAATCAAATCACCCCAAGATCCCGGCTTCCGGGCTCCGGCTCCCGGATCCGAGTTGTTGACTTCGGCATATGCTATCGGATGCCGAACTACGGTTTTTCTTGGCAGCTCATTTGATAACTCACTGTTCGAGGAGACGTCTTACTGGGAATGACAAGGTGTTCTTTCCACAGGGGCTAGACAAACGGGAGAGAATATCTTTTGAAAAGAATTTCAGCAGCTCTGGCTCAGGCCTCACGCTCCGCTCCGGACAGTACCGGCTCTCGGATTTGACCGCCGCTGCCGGATTGGGCTCCGGATCCGACTAAGGGATTCCGTGCAACTATTCGAAAATTGTTTTTAGTACGTTTCTGGCAATCTAAAAGCTTTTTCATCCTATAAAAAATTTTACTTAGAAAAAAGATTTATACCAGGGATCCGATTGGCGTCGCGGCATCCGGGCACAGGCAGCATTCCGAGATCCGCGGCTGCACCGCTCTGGCTCCCAGCCATTCCGCCTGCCGGGCTCTCATTGATGTGAGAAGTCTGACTGAAGTAAGAATCCGCGAGCATAGGATATGGATGGGAGGTAAGGAGTATATTTATACAAAGAAATAGATATTTCTAATATAATTTATTAAATAAAACGCTTTTTCTGGTAACGAGTAACCGAGCGGGCAATGAATATAACAGATTTGTGAACTGGAAGAAAGTTTTTTAATGCTTCGACACCGATCTTAAAATAGATTTCAACGTATGCTAAAAGAAGCCATTTTAGAATTTTAAAGAACGTGCGATTCGAGATGAATAATTAACAACCATGATGTTGGGGAGAGGAGGAATTGTTCTTAATAATCTAGATTAATAAAGAAAAAAATGTGAAATTTTGATTTTCGACGTTCAAAAATAGTAGGGGGGTCCAAGGATAAAGTCTCCCCTTAAAATGATTTCTTACACTTTTAGAGTTACGAAAATGAGAACTTTTTTTTTTTTTTTTTTTTTTTTTTTTTAGTCTTTGTTTTTTGTTTTTTTTTTTTTTTTTTTTTAAAGCAAACTTTAGAGGAATATTGTAGCATGATGTTTGGTTTACTTGTATTTATTTCTGCTGTACATAGAGCATCGTTCACAAAGCTCAAAAATGTATTGATACGGTGGGAGAGAGTGATTATGTAGTTGATAATAATTACAATATGTTCAACGTGGAAATGATGGATATTGCAAACTTTATGAAGCTTTGAAAATGATACTAAGGATACTAAGATCAAAAAATCTTTTTAATGCTTAATTAATTTTTACTTAATTTTTATTTTTTAATTATTTTTTATTTAATTTTTAATTTTTAATTAATTTTTAATTTAATTTTTAATTTAATTTTTAATTAATTTTTTTATTTTTCATGTTCTTAATTTTTATATTTAACTTTATATAACGTTCCACACTTGGGAGGTAGGAGTCTTAACTAATGTGTTATAATTGAATACATATAATTAAATATATTAGATTTAGTTTTTTAATTAATTTTTCTAGCAGTCTCACTGTTGCATCACCTCCCTTATACAGTCAGTATTATAATGGACACTTCAGTTCTTAATTCATTTGTCGCATACTCCTTTCTTTGAGGAGGTATCTTGCCCAATTGACTTTCCACACAGTCTCATCCTTTCTCTGCCCAATTGTCTGATACCAGACTTAACCCCTATGCCCAATCTTAAATGTACTTCACTGGTAAAGTCTTTAACACATTCCCTTTATATGTTATCCCAACTATCTTTTAGTTGAGCAATTTCAACGCCTTGTATTCTAATACATTGGCTTCTAATATTGGCATCCTGAATTTTCCACAAATCCTATTGGAATAGCCTTTGCCTATACCAGAGGATATATATATATATATATATATATATATATATATATATATATATAATATATATATATAATAAAAATATATATAATATAATACGTATATACTATAGTATATATTACTATTATATTAATATTACTATATATATATATATATAATAATATTAGTAATAATATAATAGTTTAATAATACAATATATACTTCTAGTTTCTAAAAAAAAAATTGGTTTGTTTAAAGAATATAACAAGGTCTATAATAATTAATCAGTATCGTATGATCAAAAAATATTAAGAGTTTTAAAACTATGTAAAATAAAAAAAATAGTTCGTCGTTTAATCGATATTAAAAACTTATAATTAACTGTAGCTAAAATATTGCTAAAGTTGTACAGGAGCAAATTTTTCTTCTTTCTTTCTCCGATATTGTCTACGTTTCTATATTAAAAAAGTGTTCGAGATAAGGAAGATAATCTTCATGGAATTTAATAATACTAATTCTCTCTCTCTCTCTCTTCTCTCTCTCTCTCTCTCTCTCTCTCTCTCTCTCTCTCGCATACTTTTTCTCTATTTTTTATTTCTCTCTCCTCTCGACTCTCTCTCTCCTCTCTCATCGCTAAAGAGTACTCTTGAAAGAGACGTACACCTCCATGCAAAGTTGGTCTCGCTCTCTCTCTACTTCTCTCAGTCTCTCCTCTCTCGCTCTCCTCTCTCCGTTTCTCTCTCTCTCTCTCAAAGAAGCTAAACGTTCGAGACTATTGAGAATACTAATTCAAATAATTCATAGCCCATAGGATAAAGGTTTATCAACTTTAAATATAAAAATGAACAAGAAGTTATTTCTTATATTTATTTTCCAATCATAAAGTTAAAAAGTTAAATGACTCATTTCGTTTAAAAGAATCTCAATTCTAGAGGTGATTTGTTTTTCCACATAGCAACCACAAAGCTATCCCGGCAAGAGATAAGAAGCGGGCATTTAACGAATGGACTAAAAGAATTATTGACGGGGCGCGGCGAGGCGTGGCGTCAAGACGACTTTCCGGGATCCGGGAAAGAGACGTAGAGTTTATGGCTGGCCTGGGAAAGCTGAATGGTTTTGGAAGGGTGTCTCAAAAGATTCAAAAAATGCAGCGACGGCGTTTCCTGGGCCAATGGTCTTGAAGGGGATGCGCTAGCAATCTTCTCGAGATGGTGAGGAGGAGAAAAAAAACCAATCGAAAAGAAATAAAGCAACAAAATTAAAAAGAAAAGTTTTTTTTGGCGAAAAACCTCCGCATTCAGTTCGGCCTTCTAAAAAAAGAATTTACTTGGTGAAGAGAGGTGGCCCTGGAAGAGGCCAATGTGATGTGGGACGAAGAAGACCCAATGGAGGATGTTTATGCCTCCAGGTGGTGGGCATCAGAGATTGCTTGGCAAGATGTGCGGGGGAGTTAGGTGCAAGGTAATCTATAAACGGGGCTTTATAAAGTAAAGCGGGGTTGTCAGAAGATTCTTTGCAAGGGACCATACGTGCAATGATGAATGGTAGAGGGGTAAAGTTTTAGCGAAAAGGAAGAAAATTTATGCCAAGAGCGAGACAAATTGCAATCCGGTCAAATAAATGGAATCTTCGCGGGATGCCTGCGAGGTGGAGAAAAGAAAAAGAAAGAAATATTGAATTCTACTCGTGTGGAGGACCTTACTTTAGGAGAGAATGCAGGATGGGTCGAACAACATATGTAATTTGCTTCAAATGTGGTGGAAAAGGACACTATACAAGGGACTACAAACTTAGAACTTCGGGAATCGAACTGGAGGGGCCTGCTGCGTCGGAATCAGCCCTCTGACTTCATGGGCCGGCATTCCTCTGAAAGAAATAAAGCTGAATGGTAAACGAGTGTTAGATGAAGTGGATTCTGGCTGCACGAAGTCGATAGTTAGCAGCGATGTAGTAAGAGGATATGGAAGAAGAGAGAAAATAGTTGCGTTTGACTGAAGGAAAGTTGAAACCAATGGGAATTGTGATCTGTGTATAGTGATTGATGGAGGAAGGAAGAAATTTGAGGTGAGAGTGATGAAAAACCTAATGTCGGACGTGAAGATAATCATGAGATTAGATGTCATGAGGAAGTTTGAGGAGTCCTTATCAACGAAGAGGGAGCCTTTTTCGGGAATCGGAGAGATGAAATTGGTGGTATAGATAGAAAACGCAATAATGAAAAGGAATTGAAGATTGATGAAGTGATTTTTCGAGAAAATTCGACGGAAAACATGTGTACCTGTGAAGTGGAAGTGGGGGAAGAAGGGAGGGCCTGCCGCTAAGAGAACAGGGCGTTGGAGATGTATAGAAGGTCGATGAAAGAGGAAACAAGAAAAAAAATTGAGGAAGAAATCGATAAGAGTGGATCGAGGAGGGAATTCTAGTGCCTTGGAGGGGGAGGGGTACTTAAATTAATGGCGGTGGAAAAAGAAAATAAGGGAAAGGTGAGACCAGTGATGGACTACAGAGAATTGAGCAAATTTGTAATATGTCACACCGAGGATGAGGCGGTCGGTCTGGAAGAAATCGGATTCGGAAGTGGGATGAGTAAGGTGGTTGGAAAAAAAGGAAATTTGGTGACCTAAAGTCAGCCCCTATCTTCAAAATTTATAAAAATTGATGAAGATTTGTGGAAGCGTCAGCTGAGTGAATATAAGGGGGGAATTTTTTGTGTTTCTGACGAGACTGAGTTATGGGTTTATGGTAGCAGCCGGCGGCAAGAATAATGACAAAAATTCTAAGAGTGCCAAGAGAAAAGAATGAGAGGGTGAAATAGGGGACTGAAGGGACTTAAGAGAGGTCTTGGAGGAGGTAAGAAAAGATGATCATGTGAAGGGTGAGTTTGTGTTTGGTCAAAAGGAGGAAGGAATTTGATTAATTTTGGTGACAAACGGGTGGGGGAGGGCGAGCAGTTTTTAAACACCCTATGGCTAGCGTTTGGAAAAATCAGGAGGGAGAGGTTAAATTGAAGAGTTATCACTCTTAAGTTAACAATATCTTAAATATCTTAGATTTAAAGTAAGGAATTGGAATTCTCAAGGATTTGCAGACGAAAAAATTTCTAACTGAAGTGGGGGATTAATAAAGAAATATTATCAAACTAAAATAGGTTAGGAAACGGGTTATCGGCTGGTGGATTAACCGTAATTAGCCTCAAGAAGTAGGGTAAGGTCAAAAGTAGCGGAGGAAATGGTAGTGAAGAGACGTTCGGGGATAGTGTCAGAACTTCACAGTTAACAGGATTGTTGTAATAATATAAAATTTAAATTTGGTAGATCAGTAGGAGAAGATAAGGCCGACAAATCGACAAAAGTTTATGAGAAATGTGCAAAGGCAGAAAGGGGGGAATAAAAAAGGATTGCACAAATAAAAGGGGAGCGTTGTGTGGTGAATGTGTTAGTTGGGGTTTGTGGAAAAAATATAAAAAAAGGACTGTGCACGAGAAGAATCATTGAGGGACAGAAATAAAACATCAAACACAGTTGTATGTGACAGTAGATTATTGGAATAGCTGAAGCAGACTGATGTGTGAACAGTGCATCGTTCAAGAATGCCAGAAAAGCAGTCAAATCATGATGATTTTTGGTATTTTTTTCCGAGTCCAGTAGAGGTATGCGGCGGAGTGGTGAGCTTGTGTGGACAATGCTAGAAATGTTGGCAATTGATGGTAAAGCAATTTTGGTAATGGGAAATGTTATCATTAGTAGATTGTAGAGAGAAACGATTTGCGAATTCGTAAGGAGCATTCTGAACAGCAAGGGAAGAGAGATGCCGAGAAAAATTGGGCAGTGATCCTTCGCTGTAACATAGATTGCCTGGAATAAGGTGTTGATAGTGGATAACGCCGCACGGTTCAGCATCGGCGGATGTTAAAGGAAATGTGCAGGAAAATTTTGGGGTGAAAATTTTGAAATTTTTTAGAGCTCGTTTCACCAAGGGAAAGTGTAATGGGATATTGTTGAACAGAGGAACCACAAGTAAATTCGCGTTAGAAAAAAGAGGATTAGCGGCAGCAAAGACCAAGGAATAAGCGTATGGGGACAGCGATCTAGATTCTTCCTTTCTCGTACAATTTGAATTGGCCACCAAGGGCAAAGGCCGAAGATGAGAGGACCTGCCCCATAGGGAAAGAAATATTAATGTGAAGGGGAGAAGACATCCGGAAGAAAAGGATGGTGGAGGGCAAGTCCCCGGGAGAGATGAGGGAGGGGGACAACAGTAAAATTATTAAGAGTTGGGGTGAGAAGGATTGTTTTGGGTGAAAACCGAATGTGGCAGATGTTACAAGAACAGAGGTGAGAATGTTAGGGAGAGGTGTGAGTAACAACCTACAGCTTGGCTATTTTTCGTCGAACAAGAAAATTGGATGTGGGGATGAGAAAAATGCGAGCAATTTCTGGATTTTTGAGGAAGATTGTTATATATTGTGGTGACGAGAATCATGAAAGATTTGATTCGTATCATGAGGGGTTTTTTGTTGGGCGTTTTGTTTTGCCATTGGGGCCGGATCTGTTTTTGCGTTTGGTATTAAAGTGTACTAATAAATCGTCAAATATGAAAACTTCCAATGCCAGAGTCGGGCTGCAATGTATAAAGGCTCGAGAATATATATAGGGAGGTTTGTAAATTATTATATTCTATTCTTTTTAAAGATCTATTCTGAAATATTTTGTCTCACCCCATAAATATATAATAAATATAATAATAATAATAATAATAAAAATATATAGTATAATAATAATATAAATATAATAATAATATATATATAAAAATAAGTAAAATAATAATAATATTATAATATAATAATAAATTAAGAAAATCAATATAAAATAATAATAATATAATAACTATTTTTGGAATTGTGGGAATACATAAGAAGTCAAATATATATTGCAATAATGATAATAATAATAATAATAATAATAATAATAATAATAATAATAATAATAATAATAATAATAATAATAATAATATAATAATATAATAATAATAAATATAATTTTGAATGTGAATAATAGAAGTCAAATATATATTGCAATAATGTAATAATAATAATAATAATAAAATAATAATAATAATAATAATAATCATAGTAATATAATCATTATAATAATAATAATAAAATAATATAATAATATAATAATAATAATAATAATAATAATAATAATCAACATACCAAATAAAGAAGAAGAAGAGAAATAAAATGGAAGGAATGTGAATAACTTTTCCATTTTATTTTATATTATTATTATTATTTTTTTTATTATTTAAAGTTGATGAATCGTTCTTTGTCTTCAATAGAGACGTCGTTCCTAGCAAACTTCTTCTTTTTATTCTTATTTTATCTCGTTTATTTTGGCATTTAAACCGTGAAGACGATAACAAAGATATAAAACTCTCCCCCCCCCTTAAGTGTGGGGGTTCCAACCCCCATCTCACCCCTCCCCCCGATAAGTTAGGGGCTCCACATGTCCCAAAATATATAAATGGAACTGTCTGCAAACCGTGAAATTGAAATTTATTTTTTGTATTTTTTTTTTTAAGATAAATTATTATTATCATTATTATTTTTTATATTTATATAAAATTCTTATCAGTAGGTTTATGAACTTAATAAATCAAATATTTATGTATTTCGATATTATTATTATTATTATTATTATTATTATTTTATTATTATTATTATCTATTATTAATTATTATTAATTATTATTTTATTTTATTATTATTATTATAATTATTATTATTTATTATTATTTTATTTTATTATTATTTTTATTATTATTATTATTTTATTATTATTATTATTATTATTCTTTTATTATTTTATATTATTATTATTATTATATTATTTATTATTTATTATTAGATTATGATTATTTATTTATATTATATATTATTATTATTAAGATATTATTATTATTTATTATTATTATTATTATTATTATTATTATTAACAATATATATATTAATATATATATATATATATATATATATTATATATATATATATATATGTATATATTATTATATAGTATATATATATATATATCTTATTATATATAATAATATATATTATAAACATATCCAATGGAAATAGTAAAGAATGAATTATGGGAGTAGTTCTTCATTGTAACTTTTTATCTTTTTTCTCATTTTATCCTGATCTGAAAAGTGAACACAAATTCCGAAAAACGTCGTAAAAACATTTGTTAATTATAAATTTTAAAGTTGACCTGCTGCGAGATTATATATATATATTATTATAAAATATATATATATATATTATATATATTTATATATATATATATATTATATATATATATCTTATATATGTTATTTATTTAATATATTCTTTATATATATATATAATATATATTATATATATATATATATATTATATATTTATATAATATATATATAGTATATATATTTATATAATATATATATTATATATATATTATTATAGATTATTATATATAGTATATATATATGTAATATATTTATTATATATATATTTATATATATATATATAATTTATATATTTATTATATATATATAATATATTATATATATAATATATATATATATTTACTAATATATATATATATATATTATATTAGTGATGTCGCGGATGCAATTTATTTTTCGAACATCCGAGGATATGGATGCTGAAACAGGTGTGGATTTATGCATAATTTATGAAATACTTTAAGCAAATACAAAATTTTAGAAGTGTGGTGACAAAAGGAATTTTTAATTAGCATTTGAGATACATATAATTCTGATTCGGTAAAGATTTTGTAACTTCTAATACTGAAAAGATTAGAAACGTTAAAAACGATTATCTTGCTTTAATGCATTACAAAGATGCAGAACGAGGGTGCAACTTATCATAAATCTCATTACTAACATGTAGAACTAGGCTGCAACTTATCAAGCATCTTATTACGAAGATATAGAACGAGGATGCAACTTATCATGCATCATATTACGATGATGCAGAACTAGGCTGAAACTTGTCATGCATCTTATCACGAGCATGCATAAAAAAAGTGCAACTTATCTTGAATCTCATTACGAAAATGCAGAATGAGGGTGTAACTTATCATGCATCTTATTACGAACATGCAGAACGATGGTGCAACTTATCATGAATCTCATTACGAACATGCAGAAAGAGTTTGCAACTTATCATGCATCTTATTGCGAAGATGCAGAACGAGGGTGCAACTTATACATCTCATTACGAGGGTGCAACCTATCATGCATCTCATTACGAAGATGTAGAATGTTGGTACAACTTATCATGCATCTCATTACGAACATGCAAAACGAGGGTGCAACTTATCATGCATCTCATTAGGAAGATGCAGAATGAGGTTGCCACTTATCATGCATTCCATCTATCCCTATCCAAAATGTACATTCATTTATGAGCAGAGGTTAAAACAGTTTTTTTTTAACATTGGAACCTTGTAATAAACGTTATTTTAAAATATAAATTTCACTACAATTATTGCATTTTTCTCATATAGACGTTGTATACTTGCAACTCTAAACAGTGGTTCACCCGGATCACAGCT
Source organism: Trachelipus rathkii (assembly GCA_015478945.1). NCBI lineage: Eukaryota > Metazoa > Arthropoda > Malacostraca > Isopoda > Trachelipodidae > Trachelipus > Trachelipus rathkii. Next base: position 11,625 of record JABUQX010076271.1, read on the forward strand.
GGCAGAGCAGGTTTGGACACGTGATTATAAAACAATGGGTCGCGAGCCAAACTTGTATTTCGTGGGCGTCCGAGATGAGTCGCCACAGCTTCTAAGAAAAATTAGTGTTAATTTATTTTTAATTTAAATTTAAATTTAAAATGCAAAATTTAATAATTACATTACTACTACTGATAATGGTAAAGAACCTTAGAGTTAGAATAACGTTGAGCAAAACTACTTAATTTGAGATTTTTTTCTTTATTTATCTGCTCCAATTTAAAAGAATTATAGTCATTAACGCCACTGTGAACTTTTTTTTTCCTCTTAAGAAATATCACCAATATTTTATCAGTTTTTGGCCTTCAGTCTCTTTCTTATCCATCGTCATTTCTTCATGTCAAGAGAACATTCATCGCATTAATTACAATTGAATTAGTTAATCTTTTTTTTCTTCCTGATATTTAATGATGGTTCTAATTTCTTCCACGCTTTTTTAGAAGTTTTTCAGTTCAATCGTAATTCCTTTGGTCTGCATTGAGAGTATTTGAACAATATTGGTCTTTTGTCCCTATCATCAGGAAAGATGAAATGAAAAGCTTGGATTTATGCCTTGGATATTGCAGAGGTTTATCATTAGCTTTTAAAATATAATTTTTTTTTGTAAAATTCATATCAAAATATATGTTATATTTAGGAAATTTCTGAAACATCATATATGTTAAAATATGATTTTATAAAACACCTTTCCTATGTGACCTTGATTTTGATGATTGTTTCTTAATGATTTCATTAGTCAATTAATATTTGAAGCTGAAACTTTGTTATTTTTAGGCCTTTTGTTATTTTATCATGTGTGAATTTGAAATGATGATTCAATCATCACCTGTAAAGAAG
>JABUQX010076271.1:17500-22500 GCA_015478945.1 Trachelipus rathkii
ATATATAATCAAACATATAATATTATATATATATATATATATATATATATATATATATATATATATATATTGATGGCAGGAGTGTTGGAAATTCTCTTGTTCTTCTTACTCCACTGGCAGGTCTTGTGGTTTTAGTAGAGGGCTTGTAGTTATCTCTTCTGCTTATTCCTCCACTGCACAAGTAGTAGCTGATGGTTGTTCTTTGATAGCTCCTCGTAATTAGGCTTCGTTTATACGTTGAGGAGCCTAGGTATCTAAAGGTACTCGGGATTTCTTCTTTTTCTGTTGAAGCCGGCGCCTTCACCAACAGGAGCTATATGATTACGCTTTGATTGGTACTTCGATTCTAATGAACCATCAACACAAGTAGTTATAATCCTTTTAAAAAGGTGCTCAAACAGCTTTAGTTGTTTGGTTCTTGGTTAAATTTTATTAAAAATCCTCTTTATTTTATATAAAAGACTCGCTTACCTACAACTACGCGTAATTATATTTTTACAATTTTTATTATACATAAACGTCTCCCTGACCTTCAACCGAGTTAAGTTTTCATCTGATGAGAGAGAGAGAGAGAGAGAGAGAGAGAGAGAGAGAGAGAGAGAGAGAGAGAGAGAGAGAGAGAGAGAGAGAGAGAGAGAGAGAGAGAGAGTTAGCAAAAATAGCGCCAAAATCATAGTTTTTATGTGTTTAACAAAATACAAATTATTTACATACATAAGATATAAAATTGGATATTAAAAAACTATAAAATATTATATTACACTAGAATTTACATTATTTAGTACCTATTATGATGTAAAATACATATAAAAACGATAAAAAAAACTTCATTATGCTCCGAAAAAATTGATAAAGAAATGACATTCTTTCAATTCGTTTTCTTTAATTTGATTTTCTCTAAATGAAAAAGGTTAACTCATGTATTTCATAAGCACAAAAGTTTTATCTAAACATTAAAATATTATTCAAATACAATTTATTTTGACTATTATATTGTGAGTACTACATATCACTTCGCCCTTTGAAAGTGGAGAGTATTTTGACATGAAATTAATTATAAATATTGAATATACTAAATTAATCACTAAAAATGCTCTGTTGTTCCAGCTGTTCAGTAGATGAAGTGGTCTTCATTGAATGCAAAACATCATCCTTTTGAGGAACCATCTGCGAAGACGATTTACCAGCCGGTTGAGAAACCATCTGTGAAGGCTATTTACCAGCCAGTTTTGGAAATTCGTCAGAAAGATATGAAGCATGATGTTGATCACCTTGGTGCGATTTATAAGAAAGTATGAATCACAAAGTAGAATACAGCTTGAATAAAGATAATAAATTGACAGTGGTATGAGGTCTTCCATTGTAGTAAACATATCACTATATTGAAATTGATTCTTCTCCATTCTTCCAAGAAAACCAATACATATATAGTAGCAGTGATATGTGGTCCGCCATTGTATTGTACATACTGCCAATTGTATGAATGGTGATAGCATTTCATTAGGTTATCGCTTCCGTAATAGTAGCCGTGGAAGAGGGGGACAATTGTTGGAGAGACAATACATAACATTGATGAATCTTTGTTTCTAATTTTAACGCAAGAGTTGAAGAGACAAAAATGAAGTTCATCTGAAAGTAAATTGGAAGTCCCTTCCGTAGGGAGAGTACTAGTAGTTTGTTGTGTCGACGTTGAAATAGGTCGTTAACACTGGGGCTGGTAGACATGGGCATTAACATGAGTGAGCTAATGTTTCCTGTCTACCACCTATCTGCATGTTGCTTTGAAGGCAATCTTATCTTAAAATAGGTTTTAGAGACGACGAAAATAGTCATGTCAAACAGAGGCTGATATGCCTGGGATTAATGGTATAATTTGTTTTCTCGTCTCATCTGTCTGATTGTTCGCTTGGAGATTTTCGCTACTGTTGGACAGTCTTGAATTGTATGTCAGTTGACGAAGGAAATTAACAGTATTTAAACAGCGAGCTGATGTTCACCGTCTATCTGTCTGCCATGGTGTTGAATGTTCTTCTTGGACTAGTCTTCTGCTAAGTTGCTATTGGTCGTCGTTGGTAGGCATCTTTTGATAGGGTGATCTTGAAGACGATGGCTTTTCTTCTGCTGAAGGCTGTTGGTATTCTGAAGACATCTTCTTGAGAGGAGTGCTCTTCTTCTTCTTCTTCTTCTTCTTGAGTCTTGAGAGAGTGGACTTTTCTTGAATCTTTGATGAGGGTTTTGACAAATTCTGTAGTAAGAGGAAGAGGCAATTCTATAGTGGCAGGAGTGTTGTAGTTATCCTCTTGCTTCTTCTCCTCCTCCTCCTCCAACTGGCAGGTGTAGTGGATGTAGTAGATTGCTTATAGTTATCTCTTCTGCTTGTTCCTCCACAGCACAGGTAGTAGTTGAAGGTTGCTCTTTGATAGCTCCTCGTAACAGGCTTCGTGTATACGTTGAGGAGCCTAAGTATCTACAGGTAATCTAAATTTCTCTTTTCTCTGTTGAAGCCACCGCCTTCACCAACAGGAGCTATATGGTTACGTTTTGATTGGTACTTCGAGACTAATAACCATCAACACAAGTAGTTATAACCCTTTTATAGTTGTCTCTTTAATAGTAACAGCTTATGTGCGGCTGAGGTATCTGTCCTGCCAAAGGCGGTCCTTATTTCTTTTGAATAGAGCACTCTTTCATAGGTTTAAGTCTCGTATCTTTTTAGCTCATCGTTGGTCAAGTGGTAAGACGCTTGACATACCGTCTGCAAGGGCCCGGGATCTAATCCTGGTAAGTGAAGAATCACTCAAGGAGTTATTTTATCTATACAAATTGAACTGCGGTTTAATTGCAGTATTTACATCTATACAAATTTTATTAAAAATCCTCTTGACTATATAAAAGACTCGCTGACCTACAACTACGCGCAATAATATTTTTACAACTTTTTTATACATAAACGTCTCGCTGACCTACAACCCCGACTAGAGAGAGAGAGAGAGAAAGAGAGAGAGAGAGAGAGAGAGAGAGAGAGAGAGAGAGAGAGAGAGAGAGAGAGAGAGAGAGAGAGAGAGAGAGAGAGAGAGAGAGAGAGAAGAGTTTGCAAAAATAGCGTCAAAATTATAGTTTACATGTGTTTACCAAAATACAAGTTATTTACTTAAATAAGATTTAAAATATGATATAAAATGCTATAATATTATATTACACTAGAATTTACATTATATAGTACCTATTATGATGTGAAATACATATAAAGAACGATAAAATAAAACTGCATTTTGCTCCAAAAATAAAATTTATAAAAATGACATTCTTACAATTCGTTTTCTTTAATTTGGTTTTCTCTAAATGAAATAGGTTAACTCATGTATTTTATAAGTACAAAAATTTTATCTAAATATTAAAATATTATTTAAATACAATTTATTTTGACAATATTATATTGTGAGAACTATATATATATATATATATATATATATATATATATATATATATATATATATATATATATATATATATATATATATATATATATATATATATATATATATATATATATATATATATATATATATATATATATATGATCGAATTGCTTCCTAATGACACTTAGCCACCGCACGCCACTGATATATATATGATATATATATTATATATATATATATTATTATATATATATATATTATATATATATATATATATATATACTTAACAAATCTTATTGTTAGATTCCGTAGAATATATTATATATATATATATATATATATTATATATATATATATATATATAATATATATAAATTATTTAGCTCAAGTATGAATGACTATATATACAGTATATATATATATATACTCCTCTGTCCCAAAAGTAAGTTTACTGAATATCCCATGACGACTGAGTAATGTAGCTCCTCCGTGACGTATACGAGTGGGTAACTAGTTACCTAGGCTACATATCCATACCAGTTTTAACCAGATTTATAAGGTCAGTCTTGCCCTACATCTGTTTATGTATGGGCGTGTGTTCTAACTTCGTTACGTTTTGCACTATATCTTTTTGTGTATGGGCGTGTTTTTTATCCTCGTTACGTTTTTGCGATGGCAGGTAAATCATTTGAACAGACGTACGCTATCAAATTCTGTGTGAAATGTAACAAGTCTGCCACTGAGACATTTGCTCTTTAAACGAACCTTATGGGCGATGCACTATATCAAAGAATATTGGTTTTTAAGTGGCACAAGCTTTTTCAAAGATGGGCCGATAAATATGTGAAAGAACGACGCCTCGTTGTGGAAGACGCAAATCTCGTCAAAAAGCGATGTAAATGTGGAAGTTGTTAGTGGCTCGTGATGGAAGAGACCGCCGTTTAGTATCAAAAGGGATTGCAGAATTGAAACTGGTTTGGATAAAAATGCAGTTCATAGAATTTTAACGAACCATTTGCACATACGAAAAATTTGTGCAAAACTAGTGCCGAAAATGTCTGTGGAGCAGAAAGCGAACAGGGTCAAAATTTTTCAAGATTTACTTGAAAGACTCGAAGGAGCCACAATTTTTTTGATAAAAGTTATAACAGGCAATAAATCATGGGTTCTTTTGAGTATGATCCTGAAACCAAACGGCAAAGTGCGGAAGGGCAACACAATAAATTCTCCTCGTCCCGAAGAAAGCACGGATGAGCAAGTCCAAGGTGAAAACACTGATTACTGTTTTTTTTCGACAGCCGTGGTATTATTGTTCACAAGGAATTTGTACATTCAGGACAGACAGTTAATCATGTCTTTTACAAAGATGTCTTGGAACGACTTCGAAAGCGAGTTCAGCGAATCAGAACATACATTGCCGACGATTGGATGCTGCACCACGAAAACGCGCCATTTCACACTGCGCCCTCAATTATAGAATTTCTGGCGAAGAAAAACTTTCAAATACTTCCACATCCTTTATACAGCCCAGATCTAGCTCCGTGCGATTTCTTCCTCTTTCCTAAGTTGAAAATGAAGTTT
>JABUQX010076271.1:40000-47500 GCA_015478945.1 Trachelipus rathkii
TTATGATTGGAACCAGCCTGGATAGATGATAAGTACTTCGTACAAAGAATTACTACACCCCTATGTCGAAAAGGCATCCGAGGTGACGTAAAGTATAGTTATGAAAGATCAAAACAAAAAATATTTTAGAAGGTTGTTTCAGTAAAATTAACAGAATGATTCTTCAAAAAAAAGGATCACGAGAAGTGTAAACATTTTGGAATATGAATTGCTGGAGAATACTAAGAAACTTATATATTCGAATTACGAATTTTTTGTCGGTAATTAGCGAACTAATAGAAACCATAAATAAAGAAATTGAGACATTGAAATTATCAGTTTACTCTGCCACTTGTTAGAAAAACAAGATAGATCAGAGGTCAGTTTCTTCAAGGTCATCATTTTTCAATAAAAAAAATAGATGGTAAAGGTATCAATTGGAGAAATAGCAAGGTCATATATGAAAAATATAACTAAAAGAGTAGACGAAAGAAAAGAGACTTTCAGTCACCATTGTTACGATGGATGTGCTTAATTAAAGGATGATCGGTGACTATCTATATCAGCTGCAATAAAACGACGGAATTTTTTTTTGTAAAAGGCCTTGCAAAGATGCAGAAATCGGGAAGTTTAGAAACCAATTACTCTGAAAGATTTCCGAAAATGTATAAAAATATCGAAGATCAGAGTACCGGAGGAAGAAGAGAGAGGAAAAATGGACGATTGGGCGTTCGTTACAGAAACCACATTAGAGATCATCGGTACGAATAAAATATTCAGATGTTTCCAAATATTACTGTTCAGAACAGGGTCAAAAACTTTGGAAATAACAGATAAAAGCGATAGGATGATAATTGAGGGGATTGAGAGGAACCCTTCTCCCCTTCCGACACAGACCGAATAAATACACACCTTCGAGCAGATAGTACATTTTCAAATGTGTGCATGTATTTTGACTAATATTTATATATATATCTATATATTATATATATATATTTATATATATTAATATATATATTATATATACATACATATATATATAATATATATATATTATATATATATATATATATATATATATATATATATATATATATATATATATATATATATATATATATATATATATATATATTTAAATATATTATACTAATTTTTATTAAATCACTAAAATATACTCATAGTTGTATTAGTAGTATATCGTATATATCATATATACTATATATATATAATATCATATAATTAATACTAGATATAAGTACTTATATATATAATATATATTATTACTATATACTACTAGTTGTACTATATGTTAGGATACTATAATTATTATAATAAACATAAAAATTAATAAATTAAGAAAATATTTTGTAGCAGAGTTATTTGATAATTGGTTTTTTTTACCCAATTTAAGAATTAAAGGCTGGTTTTTTTCAAATGTGGTCAAGGTATTATTAAATAAAATGTGTAAAAAATTATTAAGAACATACTATTAAAGGTTACGAATTTGCCAAATAAGATTATGTAAATCTTTTCATTCGTTGGGTAATCTATGTTATTCAAAAAATACTTTTCCAAAACTTGAATATTTTTTTCGAATTTCAAAAAAAACTAATGAATTAAATTAAAATTCACCTATAAAGCATTATTAATATCATGAAATACATCCTAGTTGTGCTGAGAAATATGCACAAGGTAATTAAAAAATAGAAGGTAAGAGATAAGGTGAGTGATGTGAAAGTTGAAAAAGTGAACAAACAGAAATGATGAAGGGAAATTCAAACGGAAGAGGTAACTTTGAAAGAACTATGAATGGCTTTAACGTTTGTGTATTTATGTGGACTGGAGAGGGAAAAAAAGCAAGTAAACCTATTTAATTTTTAATTTATGAGAAGCGAGAAACCTCAGAAGGAAGAAGTATAACACACATTGCTTCATGATGGACACTTTATACATCTAGGGCTCGATATATATATATATTATTATATATTACTACTATATATATATATAATATATAGTAATTACTTATATATATATATATTAATATATTATGATTATTTATATATAAATAAAAAATAGTATAGGATATTTAATATTTATTATATTTATATATAGAGATTATACTATACTATATTATTTATATATATTATATTATATATTATATATAATATATATATAATATATTATTATATATATATATACCTATATATATATTTATAACTATATTATAATAATATATATATATATATATATATGATTATATACTTATATATAATACTATATATATAGAGTATACTATTTGTGATCTGCGGGGATGCTTACATTTTTTCGCATCAGCGTATGCGAGATATGGATTTGATATTATAATATCTGCGGATGCGGATGTGTTGGATATATATATATATATGTGTCATAATCTAGTGTATATAAAATATATATACTATATAATATTTTAGTATATATATATATTAATATATATATAGTATTATATATATATTATCAGGTAATAAATATTTAGTATATAATATATATATTGCCATAAATTAAGAAATTTAGAGTTTTAGCCACAAACCTATGTGTAACCTTTTATATGATGTGTTACCAGGACGCCGGCGAGCTGGGTGACCCAACTCATATTTGCCACACCTCTTTCGCCACCTCCGCCTTAATGAAAGAGATTTTACATGGATTATTTCTGTTTGACGTAGTGATTGAATCCAAATCATGGTAAGTTGTGCTTGAGAACCATAAGTTTTTCTAGCCCTTTTCATGCAGGAAGCTGTTTCTCTTTTCATTCATAACTATTGCCTCATTGCCTAAACTTACTCTCTTCACTTTGGACACTGTTGCGAGCGAACAGGCAAGTATTTACCTTGCAAGTTTACTACAAGCGTGGTAAGCATTTTTGCCTTAACTGTTCCACCAACTGTAGGATTATCATTTTTGTATCTAGTCGTTTTTCTTAGGTTGATAGTTTTCAATCATTTACCACTACATCTTTTGGCAATACGTGTGTTTCTTCATCAAAAAGGAATCACATGTAGAGAATTTCTTACCAGTGAATCGTTGTTGATGTTACTGTCGCAAGGTAGTCTGGAGGCTGTAGATTATTCGGTTTTTTCCTTTTACTGGGGGCGACTTACTAGACTGTTCGGATTGGAAGCATTTCAAATGCACACACAAGTGACGATTTACTCTGTTTCTAATTCTGTTTTTTTAAAAAAACTTGCCATTATAACGGGGATCTAAGTAAGTATGAAGGTCATTGGCAGGCTCACAGATCAAATTTTCACACTGAACCAAAGCGTTTTGACTTGTTCTAGTTGTATACTATTATAGTCTTTTTAAGACATCATCAGTCCTTTTGAAGATGGTTCAGTAAACTGCTTTCTTAGCGTTGGATTAGGTAATTTAACATCGGAGACAGAAGCTATAGAGGCGCTTGATTTTTGGGATAATTTCTTTCAGAATGGTTTCAAATAGCTGTATGCAGTGTGATAATGGATGTACATCTGTTCACTATTTATTTACGATTGAGCACTTTAATTTGTGAATACGGACTGGTGTTCGCAACCGTCCAAAAGGTCTTTTGTGAGCAGATACATTTGTCTTTCCATTGATTATGAGGTGTTACTATGGTTCCAAGCAGAGTACTGGAGTAGTTCTTTAATAGCAGTCTGACGATAAGAATGGATATCAAAACGTTCTTTTGATTGCCCTCAACTCATTTTGTGCCATGGCGTCAGAGTTGCATCATCAGTATTTGTTAGGTATCAATTTTTTTTATCAAATCTCGGACGCAAATAAAAATATATCCGTGCAACATCGGGCAAAAGCTTGTGGATGCGGCATGCGGATGAGGACTTCTTTCAATTAATGTGCGGAGTGCTCCGCGGATGCGGCGATTGCGGATGTTACCGGCATCACGAATATCCTTAAATATATATATATATATTTTTTTAAACTTAATTTGTTTTATATATATAATTATATATATATATATATATATATTAAATATTATATATATACTTATAATATATATATTATATGATATAGCCTTAAAAAAAATATATATATGATATTTATACTATATTTTATATATTATTTATTATATAAGATATACAGATATATGCTATCCTATGGAATAATTTATATATATATATATATATATATATATATATATGCGGTGAACCGGGACTCTCTTAAATATATAAGTGAAATTAACATTACACATGCAGGATGAGTGTAAAATCTTGGTGGATGTTTAAATATCAATTAAAAGTGCAATTAAAAGATCATTAAATAGGCGCCAAAAAAGGAAGGGCAAGGGCAAGATTTTATTGTTTACCATAGGTCGATATGGGCTTTACTAGGAGCCCTGCAGATGTCTAGGGTGTGATCAAGAATCCGAATGCTTCATTGATCCATCCATAAGGATCAACATTTTCTTTTGGATGTGGAGCTAAAGATTTGCTTCCTAGATTGCAATAGCGGCTAAAAGGAAATAAAAAAGTTTAGAGAGCTCTTAGGGACAATGGTTTCCCATTCTTTTTTCCACTCCATCATTGTCTTTATTATTCATTAGGAATTTAGAAAAAAAGAATGCCAAAAAAAAATTACTGGAGAACATTATTACATAGTAGGGTAGTTCTATCATACTGCAAACAGTTCCGAAAGAAAAATTATATCAATCCAAAAGAATGAGACTATATGGAGAGACGAATCACATTGTATCATCTTTTAAGTTAGAGGTATGTTCAGTAAAACTATCAATATCCATTGTAATAGTGAATGTTTTAAGGAATGTGATGCATCTATTTGACGGCAGCAGAGAATCTGGAAAAAAGTCAGTTTGATATTTAAATAGAAAACGATAGACTTCCTCTTTCCTATAAGAGCTTTCTGATTGGAACCAACCTGGATAGATGATAAGTACTTCGTACAAAGAATTACTACACCCCTATGTCGAAAAGGCATCCGAGGTGACGTGAAGTATAGTTATGAAAGATCAAAACAAAAAATATTTTAGAAGGTTGTTCAGTAAAATTAACAGAATGATTCTTCAAAAAAAAAAGATCACGAGAAGTGTAAACATTTTGGAATATGAATTGCTGAGATACTAAGAACTATATTTTCGAGATTACGAATTTTTTGTGCGGTATTACGACTAATAGAAACTATAAATAAAGAAATTGAGACATTGAAATTATCAGTTTACTCTGCCACTTGTTAGAAAAACAAGATAGATCAGAGGTCAGTTTCTTCAAGGTCATCATTTTTCAAAAATAAAAAAGTAATAAATGGTAAAGTGGAGAAAGAGCAAGGCCATATTTGAAAAATATAATTAAAAGAATAGACGGAAAAAAAGAACTTTCAGTCACCACTGTTACAATGGATGTGCTTAATTAAAGGATGATTGGTGACTATCTATATCAGCTGCAATAAAACGACGGAAATTTTTTTTGTAAGAGGCCTTGCAAAGATGCAGAAATCGGGAAGTTTAGAAACCAATTACTCTGAAAGATTTCCGAAAATGTATAAAAATATCGAAGATCAGAGTACCGGAGGAAGAAGAGAGAGGAAAAATGGACGATTGGGCGTTCGTTCAGAAACCACGATTAGAGAATGTCAGTCGGTACGAATAAATATTCAGATGTTTCCAATATGTGTGTGTTTCAGAACAGGGCAAAACTTTGGAAATAACAGGTAAAAGCAATAGGATGATAATTGGGGGATTGAGAGGAACCCTTCTCCCCTTCCGACACAGACCGAATAAATACACACCTTCAGCAAGAAGTAATTTCAAATTGTATATTCATATTTCTTAATATTATATATATATATATATATATATATATATATATATATATATATAAATATAAATATAATATTATATATAATATATATTATATAGATATATATATATCATTAATATTTTATTCTACTATATATATATAGTACTATATATATATTTGGTAAGTATATACTGTAATATTATATATATATATTAAGATAATATATTATATAATATATATATATCATATATATATATATATATATATTATATTATATATACTACCATAATATATATTTATATATATTATATATATATAATAAAAATAAAAATAATAAATTAAGAAAAATATCTTTGATAGCAGAGTATTTTGATATCTCTATAGCTTTTTTTTTTCAATTTAAGAATTATATAATAAATTGTTAAAAAATTATTAGACTATACTGTAAAGTACGATTCCAAATAAGATTATTTAAATCTTTTCATTCGTTGGGTAATCTATGTTATTCAAAAAATACTTTTCCAAAACTTGAATATTTTTTTCGAATTTCAAAAAAATATGAATTAAATTAAATTCACTATAAAGCATGAATTAATATATGAATACATACTAGTCTGTGCTGAAAATGCACAAGGTAATTAAAAATAGAAGGTAAGAGATAAGGTGAGTGATGTGAAAGTGAAATGTTTCTTCAACGGCAGATGAAGGGAAATTCAAACGGAAGAGGTAACTTTGAAAGAACTATGAATGGCTTTAACGTTTGTGTATTTATGTGGACTGGAGAGGGAAAAAAAGCAAGTAAACCTATTTAATTTTTAATTTATGAGAAGCCAGAAACCTCAGAAGGAAGAAGTATAACAGACATTGCTTCCTGATGGACACTTTATACATTGGCCATATATATATATATATTATATATATATCATATATATATACAATATTTATAGTATAATTTTTTAACTATATAGTATTATTTATATTATTACTTATATTAATATTACATATAGATATATATATATATATATATCATTTATCTACGGTGACCTGGACTCTGTTAAATATATGGTTTAGTGACCAAATAACATCGTATACTGCACGATGAGTTGGAAGAATACTTGGTGATGTTTAAATACAATTAAAAAGTGCAATAAATGCATTAAAGTAGCGCCAAAAAAGGAAGGGCAAGGGCAAGATTTTATTGGTGTTTCCATAGGTCGATATGGGCTTTACTAGGAGCCCTGCAGGCGTCTAGATTGTACCCTACTACTTAACGCGATCAAGAATCCGAATGCTTCATTGATCCATATATAAGGATCAATATTTTCTTTTGGATGTGGAGCTAAAGATTTGCTTACTTGATTAATATAAAAAAAATCGTCCGGAGGTTTAGAGAGCTCTTAGGGACAGTAGTTTCCCATTCTTTTTTTCCACTCCATCATTGTCTTTATCATTCATTAGGAATTTAGAAAAAAAAGAATGTCAAAAACAAATTAAAGGTTTACATAGTAGGATAGTTGTATCATATTGAAAAACAGTCCTGAAAGAAAAATTATATCAATCCAAATATCTGGTGCTTAATCACGACCCATATTGGATTTCGATCCGCCAAGTTCACGTTCACTGATGTATGTTGAACATTTCACACGAGTTTTTTTTAATGAAGTATTAGTATAGAAATAAATAACTACTTGATAAAAATGTTAAAGATGTTTTTAAATTTGGGTGC
>JABUQX010076271.1:57500-60000 GCA_015478945.1 Trachelipus rathkii
GCCTTTGTAAAATCTCAAAATAATTGCCCAAATGACAAACTAATTTTCATACTTTAATATTTAAGAAAAAAAACTATGAAACAAGATATTAAAATTATATATATATACATATATATATATATATATATATATATATATATATATATATATATATATATATATATATATATATATATATATATATATATATATATATATATAATATATTTATATATATATATATTATAGTATATATATATATATATAATATATATATATATATATATATATTAATATATAATATATATCTATATATATAATATATATAATATATATATATATATATATATATAAATTATATAATATATATATTATATATATATATATATATATGGAGATATGAGCGTCATTTAATTGGTCCATGTCGTCCAATCCTTTCGTCTTCAAATGTTTCTTGTAGATTTAGAGAGCAACCATTGCAAAATTTGGTAAATCCCCATACCGTTGAAACCATATATCTATCCAATGGAGTAATAGTATTTGATCTTACGTTGGTGTAAAGAAGTTTGTCAACAGAAGCATATATGACTCACCAGTCAAAGTATGGGAAATAATATGAACCGTATGCAAAAACCATCTGATTTTTCTATCCACCTTAACTACTTGAACTATTCACAATACTGGACTAACTGCACATTATACGGGTAAAAATGATTGACTGTTGGAATGAAATGAATCGAACAGGGAACAGGTGGATAGTTACCTCCGTTTTCAACTATAACTTCTTATTGACTTAAAGGATTAAGAGTTCTTCGTTACTTTGTTTTCGATCACATGCAGACCTTTTCAGTTTACTTTGAACGAACGAAATTCTCATTAATGATTCTGGTATTTTTTTGATGATCACTCAGGTTGATTTCAATTTAAAATATCTGCTACCAGACATGTAGGGGCACCATTATATGATTGAACCACTATATATATTCTATATATATATATATATATATTATATATATATATATATATATATATATATATTAATATATATATATATATATATAATATATATATATATATATATATATATATATATTGAAACTTACTACCACACTCCCTCTTTTCCTTTCTGAGAATATATATATATATATATATATATATATATATATATATATATATATATATATATATATATATATATATATATATATATATATATATATATATATATATATATATATTATTTTATATATGAGAATATATATATATATATATATGAGTATATATTTAATTTTTCCCCAAAGTCGAAATGGAAAAAGGGTTCTTTTTAGCGAGTTACGAGACAAATTATTAACTTTATCGAAATCTTTAATTTTCTTCTCATGACGTAAATGCGAATTTTTATTATTTAAAAAGAGAATTGTTCACCGCCTGAGAATCTAATGAAAACCATTTTCATTTCCTTTTTTAAATCCTTCGTCTAATTGAAAATTATTTGGTAATCGCCGAACTCACTTCCAGACTTTAAAAATATCATTGCTTCTTTATTTTATGAGGCCAAGGGATAATTTCGAGTTTATTAGTAATCAATGGAATTTTAACTTAAATTATTATTATTATTATTATTATTATTATTATTATTATTATTATTATTATTATTATTATTATTATTATTATTATTATTATTATTATTATTAATTATTATTACTATATATTATTATGATGATATTATTATTATTATTATTATTATATTATTATTATTATTATTATTATTATTATTATTATTATTATTATTAAGGAAAATAAATAAACTTCTTTATAATACGGTACTGGTAGCGGAAGAATTAAAACGTCAATAAACGTCAAAGGTCGTATGAAATTCTATTATTATTATTATTATTATTATTATTATTATTATTATTATTATTATTATTATTATTATTATTATTGTAGGTGATTATTATTTTTTTATTATTTATTAATATGTTAACTTGTATTTTCTTTATCACTAATTATTTATTATTATTATTATTTTATTATTTTATTTCTATTATTATTATTATTATTATTATTATTATTATTATTATTATTATTATTATTATTATTATTATTATTATTATTATTATTATTATTATTATTATTATTATTATTATTATTATTATTATTTTATTGTATTATTATTAGTTATTATTATTATTCTTATTATTATTATATTATCATTATTATTAATTTATTATTATTATTTTATTATTATTATTATTATTATTATTATTATTATTATTATTCCACGAAATAATCTAAATATAGGCAAGAGTTCAGAATATCGTTACTCGAAAGCATTTATATTTTCAGATACAGTTAAAAATTGATTCCACGAAAATATTTTAGTACGGCATTCTGAATAAATACATTTGATAAATAAAAGTACTTAGATGTAAAACAAAAGTTGCTTCACATCACCAATATTTATCAAGAAATAGCCGGTTGGATTTATATATGTAATTTAATGGATTTTTATATTACA
>JABUQX010076271.1:65000-95000 GCA_015478945.1 Trachelipus rathkii
TATTTTTCTACATTGAAAGACATTAGAGTAAGAGTAAATATACAAGAAAAAATATTGCATTAAAAATTTATCCTTCATTGAAATCACATTGATATAATCTTTGAAGAGTAATTATTGAAAATTTAATTAATATCTTAATTATTAATAGAATAAAGGAAAATAGTTTTAAAATAAAAATCATATCTTTAAACAATATCATTTGTAGCCGACAGTGCAATTTTGACCATACCAATTGAAATTTAAGAGTCTACATATTATTTCCCAGACTAGGCATTAATATTAATGAAGAAAAAACCCTCCTTAATAATAAAAACCCAGCTGCCATTCTACCAACCAAGTAATGAGGATTTATTACAGAAGGAAATAGGGAAGATAGAATCCATAAAATACTAAATAACGTCAACCAGCCCGAATTATAATAGATGATATAAGGATATATACTATACCATATATATATATAATATCCTACTTATATATAATATTACTTATATATATAATATATATATACTATATAATTATATTACTATTATATTATAATAATATATATATAGTTATAAATTATATATATAGTTTATATAATATATTTAATATAATACTACTATTAAATGAAACTGTACGTTTAAAATATTATTTATATTTAAACACACGTATAAAAATAAAACTAATATATAAATAAGTTATATTACTATATATATATAATATAATATATATATATATATACATATACTATATAAATATATTATATATATTATATTATATCATTATATATATAAGTATATATTATAATATTTTATTTATATATATATATTTAGATTCAACAATATAAATAGGCGGAAGTAAATACATTCAATTACATTTATATATATAATAATTTATAAATAATAATAATATATATATATATTATATATATAATAGTATATAGTTATATATAGTATAACTATATATATATATTATATTATATATATATATATATAATATTATAATATTATAATATAATAACGTATTATCCCCGGCTAAGACTCGGACCACGCGTCAATCGCCCTAAATAAATAATCACTATACTATATAATATACTATACTAATACTATCATATATTTACTTATATATATTTATACTATATATTATACATATAATATATGTATATACATATATTTTTTATAATTAATATATTACGCTAATAATTGATAATATAGATATTCCTTATAATTATATTAAATAATTATATAATATAAATATATATTATATACTAATATATATATAATTCGTATAATAATATAGTATTATAATATTATAGTAATATAACTATAATATATATATATTTATAATATAATATTACTTATATTTATATAATATATAATAATTATAATAATAGTATAACTTGATTTTGTTTCCCGATCCCGACCGACCAGGAAACGATCATCCTGAGAAAGCTATAAATATACTATATATATAATTAATTATATATATATACTTATATATATATATATAAATATATTAATTAAAACACATCACAATATATATATATATATATATTTGTAAATCCTACTTTTAGAAGAATTTAAAACGTTTCTCCCGGAGTCACCAAATGTGAAATACTGCTTCTGTTTCCGCACGTAATATTTATAATATACATATATTATTTATTATATACTTTATTATATACTATAGAATATAATAAATTATAATACAAATTTATAATATTTATATATTATATATATTTATAAATATATGTATATGTATTATATAGTAACTATATTATATATAAAAGTATATACTATACTCACTCACTTATATATATTGACTATTATATATAATAAATATATTTATATATATATATATATATATATATATAATTTAAATATAGCAAATACATTCGCAATAATATAATATAATATATATATATACTCGTATATAAATTGTATTGAATGATTGTCTGATTTTGATTGCGGAATTTATCAATAATGATTGCTTGTTTATTTCATTTGTGAATTTTTTAATAAACATTTCTACAATTAATTACTCTCAACATCTCTTGAGTTAATAATTTCCATTCAGACCAGATTGTTGAATATTAATTAGGTTTTTATTTATATAACATGATATGTATAATTATATTATAATATATACGATTTACAATAAATATATATAAAAATTAGATTAGACATATAAATATCTTATTATATTATTTTATATTATATATACTATATCCTATATATATAATATATAATATTACCTTATTGATCCCAAATAATTTCGTCAAGTGTGAGATTTTTTTGTTATATTTAATTACAAGCTTTCGCCATTTTTGGCCGTCTTCAAGTTCCCAACATCTCATTTAAAAACATTTGCGACTCTCTCTTCTTCTCTCTTCTACTCTCTCATCTCTCTCTCTCTCGCCTTCTCTCTCTCTCTTCTCTCTCTCTCTCTCTCTCTCTCTCTCTCTCCATCAGTCGGATCTCGTTCTTCATCTACTAACATCTACATCAGTCTGTAATCTGGATGACAGACATGTAGACTGATCAGCGGTCCATCGTCATCCGACTATCGAACCACGCTCACTCGGACTCCCTAGAAATTTAACTAAATTGTCGGTGAGTCTCCCTCGGGCTTTAAGCAAGTGCAGCCCGCGCATATGGCTGACAGCACTCTAATCACTTTTGGAATTAATAGTGACTAACTATATAATACTACTTTCCTCTCTAATCCACCAAGAACAACTGCGCTTATGGTACTCTAAGTTGAATCCATCAATTCATGAGACAATTGAGATTACGTGGGAAAAAAAACCTGATACATAAGTATCATAAATATAATAATAACATATATATTATTTAAATATTAAGTATTATATATATATATTAGTTAATATAATATAATAATATAGTTTATATTATATTATATATTTAATTATATTATATAATATAAGTTATATATATAATATATATATAGATATAGATGTAAATATTAAATAAAATTAGAATATAGTATATAAATATATATATTATGTTTATTGTTAGTGTTGTGGTAAACGTCAGTTAGAACATTTCTTTGTAAAAATTTGGTCAATTGATTTTCAATTCTTGCAGAAATAATTTTTTTTGAAATCATATTTTATATCTCTTAGTCTTGGAATTAGAAACATTTTATTGGAGATTTAGAACAATTTCATGATTAAACAAACAATTGGAGTTCTCTGATGTTAAATTAACTTCTTTCAGTTTTATATTTGCAAATAATTCAAATATTTATCATATTCTTTAAATCATATCATAGCAGTCTAAACTACTACTAAGGTACATTAACAATTCGTCAAAATAACTCAC
The DNA here is from genome assembly GCA_015478945.1 of Trachelipus rathkii. Lineage (NCBI taxonomy): Eukaryota > Metazoa > Arthropoda > Malacostraca > Isopoda > Trachelipodidae > Trachelipus > Trachelipus rathkii. Next base: position 68,324 of record JABUQX010076271.1, read on the forward strand.
TTGATTACTCCTTTTACAGACGTTCCATTATCTAACCTAGATATAATATAAATAAAACTAATATATATATATACATAAATTTATATCAATAATAAAATAATAAATAATATAAAAATATAATATAAATATTTCATATATTATTTCATACGCATAGCTTTCAATTTTTCGGACAAGCGATATTTTCAAAATAAATCTTCAAATTGTAACAATATTAACTACAAATTAAGATATTTATTTTTTAATTATTTAGTTTTAATTATAATTATATATAACTTTATATTAATTTCATAATACTCATAATAGATAAGGATATCGCTAAATCTATATTTATAGAAGCCGTATTCCATAGTTAAAACATATATATCAAATGGGTTCTTCTCTAATATACATTTAAAACAAACCTTCAACTAATAATAATAAAATAAAAATGTAGAATAAAAAAAATAATCAGATATATTACCTAATATTAAATAAATAAAAATAAACTCAATATTTGTATAATCATTTTATATATTATTAATTCTAATTACGTGAGCTGTTTAAACCCTACATTTGAATCGCTTCGTACAATGATAATAATAATAAGTTATTATCATCGAGTATCAGGCCCCAACCTAGAATATATATATAGTACATATTAAATATATAATTTATATATATATTATAATTATATATTTAATATGTATAAAACTAATATGATATATATAATATATATTATTATATTATATAGATAATATAATATATATATTATAAATTATTATATAATATTATATTAATATATAATATATTATAGTATATATATAATATTGATATGGTATGTCTCAAAAGAAGTGCTTAACTGATGTGTATTTAATTATATGATATTTAGCTTACCTACTTACAGAGTTAGTCTCCATATCGAGGTTAATTGGACCCTTGGAAAGTTACACCGCGGATTCCAACGTTTTCTTTTCACTGTTCATAACCACGCACCGTAAGTCCGCTGTTCTCTGAAGTGTGTCTTAGATCACTTGTTACAGATTTTTATGTTTCCATCGTCCCCAAATGAAATGACCCTGAAAATTCATCATTTCAAACTTAAGGGAAGAGGTACGTATCAACGGAACTAAATCTGGCTGTTAAGGAGGATGTGGAGTACTTCGAATGTTTTGTTCTGACCAGAAATTCATAATTGAGAGCAGCAGTGATATGTAGTATGAGGCGCGTTATTCGTAGGATGCAGCAACTCAATCGTATCGAATATGTTCTGTTCATGAATATCTCTGAAGATTCGTATTTCGAAGTTTCGTACCAGTAATGTTATTGTTTAAGTTAAAGTAATGATACTGTATTGTCCTGAGGTACGAATTTCCTTGTGTTACAATACCACATATACTGTTTTTTCGTAAAACAAGACAATTAATTTCAGTGTTTTCACCTGTGACTTTAGGCTCAACATGCTTTTGTTAGGACGAGGTTGGTGGGGAGGGTGAGCGGTGATTGAATGATGTAGCACCTTCTCTGCACTCATAGCCTGTCGGAGTGACAACTCAAAGCTATATCATCGACTAGTAATAAACTGTGATCAAGAATGATGCCTCTCAAGGTAAACTACAAAGTAAAAATTGATAACCGCGCGTTCGCTACTGCTCGCAGAAAGTTCTTCAGCACCTATACTTGAAACAAATCTCGCATGTGCAAATGGCGTCAGTAATCTATCTAGCCAGTCTCGTCACAAACACATTGCTAACGGTCTCGTGCTCCAATCAGCAGATTCCAACAACTGTCACACAATCTGAGCAAGCCGGACGCTGCCAGCTGGGCGTTGGAACGCGTGGTGCGTGAGTCTGAGGGGCCCCGTGGCCCCCAAAACAAGCGCGGCATCCAGCCTTTACCCCGACAATCTGTCTGATGGACACGGTTACGCCCGCCCACGAAAAGCACGCAAGGGCCGCGGATCGAAAGAAATGAGAGAAGACGATACAAGGATACAGAGAGGAGGGACGGTTGCGAGATCGACCATCGGGGCGAAAAGCAGGATGGGAGGCGCCCGATGGAGGCAGTGGCAGCCTCGAAAAGAGATTACTGCTCGACAGGTGCAAAATTCACGGGAGTCGATACCGCAGAAAGTGCGTAGAAGCTGGGCGAGAAGAAAGGCGGAAAAAGCGTGGGGACGCGGAGAAGGAGTCATAAGAGGGGTGGGTGTGAATCGAGAAACGGGCAACAAGTGGGGACAACGGGGAACATGAATAAAAAAAGTGAGGATGGGGAAGGCTCGGGGAAAGCTAACAAAAGACGCCGAGAACTGACTATCGATAAGAGCAAAAAATGTGAGGAGGTGAAGCTAAAGGAAAAATGGCAAGGGGAGGGGGGAAAAACGGAGAGAAACGCGAAAGAACCGAAACGGGCAAGTGAAGGCAAAAAAGCTAGGCAAAAACGAGAAAATTAGAAGAAAAGAAGGTGACCGCGAAACGCGAGGAAGGGACGGTTTATATATGAAGGACACCATAGGAAAACGCAAAATCCAGAAAAAAAAAGAGTGAAAAGAGTGTCTTCCGCAAGTGAGACTGTGAAGGACGGGACCAGCAATAAGCGGACCTCTCGGGCACCTAAAAAATGGGAAGGCCCGCATGTGGATTCAAGGTAAAAATTGGGCAAGAGAACGGAGGTGCATCGGAGTAGAATGCAAGACAGAATGCATGGAAAAAAAATCGGGGCGGACACGCGCGCAAGCGAAACGGAGAGAAACAGCACGGACACTAAGTTGAAGTACAACAGGGAAAAAACGAATAGGCATAGTCCTCAAATAGACGCAGCACGAATGTAGCAAATGCGCGTGCCTTGCAAATGTAAGGAAGGCTTGGTTGGGCGGGTCCGAGCGAAGCACCATGCCGCTGGCTGGCAAGGCGGAAAAGAGAGCAATGGCGAGCGGGGGACTGGAAAGCGGTGCAGAAGGGATTGTAGCGGAGTGAGGGAGGTGAAATGCAAAAGCAAGGAAACACGAAGGGAGCAGAGGTGAGGAAGGACGGGAGTGTGGACGCACAAGGAGTCCAAGGTGCATGCAGGGAAAGGCACCGAAAAAGAGTCATTGCGCTGAACAAGAATAAGTGTACGAAGCATATGGACGCTGCGTACCAGAGACGACGGCTCTGCAGACAGACAGACGGCACGTGACAGATGCGGCGGATGAGAAGTGACTCAGGCAGTTGCAGGAGGACGAGGCGTCAAAGACGGCACGGAAGAAAAAAGAAAGGGGCAAGGCCCTAACGACACAAAAAGGTATAGAAGGAGAAAGGTCCTCTCACAGGTGTGGGGAAGAATGACAAAAAGTAACAAGGATAGAAAGGCAACAGCAAAATAAAAGAAAAAGTATAATAAAAAGGCAAAAGCAAAAAACACATAAAGGAAAACTAGTAAGAGAAATTGGAAGAAAAAGAGTAATAATAATTAAGAGAAAAATCAAATAGAGATAGATTAATAGTACGATAAGAATAATAGAACCAATGAGGGGGGGGGGGGTAAAGAAGAAGAAGATGAAAGAAAGAAGAAAGATCAACGGTCCCAAAACAACAGACGGACCGCAAGGAAAACCGCTCCCGCGACAAACGACCCAAGCGACACGAGCAAAGCCCGAGACTCTCGAAGCCGGACACCGGCACCCAAGTCAGAAGATAACCTCAACGGGCTGGCTGCCCGACCAGGTACCCCCACGACAGACCAAAGGTCTGACTGCATGGAGGTCGCCACAAACGCCTCCCCCGGGCCACCCCAGTACCGGCTGCGACACTTCACCAGTCCCCTACAACCCCCCCACCCCCCAAACACCCCACCAACAGCGCCCATAAACAGGCCGCGCCCCGTCCACCGGCCCAGCCGCACCCCACACGCCCCCCAAACCAGCACCCCCCGAAACCACCCCACGGCCCACACCTCCGCCCACCGAGCACAGCAGCCCACCCATGAGTATCAAAAAATATTAGTAAAAAAAAAATAAAAAAAAAAGGATAACTGTTTTGATTGCCGAGATTGGTCGTCCCACAACGAGGTTGTCATTTTAAACATTTCCTCAGCCTCGTTTGAAAAGCTTTGTAAGCCACTTAAAAACCAGCATATTTCCATCGATAGAGTGGCACCCAAATAAGCTTTCGTTAAAGAAGCACTCAATGTCCAGTGAACAGACTGTACGTTTCACAGCAGAATTTGATAGCGTTACAGCTGACATCTAAATATTTGCCTGTGCATTGCAAAACGTTAAAGAGAATAGAGAAACACGCCCGAGTTCAATAAAAAGATATAGTGTCAAAAACGTAGACGTAAGGTTAGATAGCACAGGGCCAACGGATAATAACAGATGTAGTGCAAGGATGACTTTGTAAAATTCTGGCTGCATAAAACTGAGAATAGGATAAAAATGTTAGCCTAGAGTAACCTAGCTACACACTCTGTATACGTCATCGGAGAGAAATAACATCACGAATTCTCCGGCAAATGACATTTCTCAGCGACCCCGTATTATCATTAGGTCATATCATAAACTCCGCCCCTATTTTGGTGCAAGAGGAGATATAATATATATATATATATATATATATATATATTATATAATAATATATATATAATTATTATATATATAATATAGTATTATATATATATTATAATAAAATAAAAATATATATATTATATATGTTATATATGTATATATATATATATATATATATATATATATATATAATATATACTATTATTTATATCATAATATATATATATTATATAAATATATATATATATTATAATTAATTAATATATATTAGCATATATATATAATTATAATATATATATTTATATAAATAAATATAATATATATTATATATATATATTATATATAGTATATATACATATTATATTAATATAATATTATTATAATATTAAGATTAATTATTAATATAATATATATATAAGTATATATTATAATGGTATATCAGTTATATAATTTTTTTTTATTTTACCTTTTTCGGTAAATTTTTCTTTAGTTCTTCGAATTAGAAAATTTAAGTATTTTATAATTTAATTATTTTTAAGTTAAAGTAAAATGAAGTGCAATGGCAATACGAGCTAATTTTGTCATATGAGGCGAGATCTCAAGACCCCCAACCGTGAGCGCTGAAAAAAGTAGTATATATTAATACTTTTTAATATCATAGCCTTTTATAATGACTATAAAATAATTTATAAAAAAAAAGATGAAGCATCTGAAATATAAATTTTTCTTAGATATAAAAAAAATGGAGGGCTAACATAAACTTATATTTCAAAGTCATTTCTCGAGATTCTCAAAAAGGTATTTTATGTACAAACATACTTTCCTTAGTTATTAAGTTTTAAGAAATAACATTTTCTTAAAGATAAACTATAATCCAACGAGCATGCTCAAATATTTAATTTTTTTATTGCAGTTATGATAATTATTAGTTATCAAATTAGTCTGACTGCTGGGACAGTCTCGATTAGTTTGACTGCTGGGACGGTCTCGATAAGCCCAAGTGGCTTCTTATGTTCTCTATTTTAATAATGTTCTTATGTCTTTTTTGTTCATAAGAGAAGCGACAATTAATTTCTGTGAGATTTTTCTGACTTTAAAGAATATATATATATATATATATATTTATATATATATTATAATATTATAATATAATATATATATTAATCACAATATTAATAAATTTGTTGACTCCAGGAGCAAAAACCAATAATTAATGTATCGTTATTTTTAATAATTTTAGGTAAATACATTAAATTTTGGGGTAACCTAACCATAAACTAACCTAAACCTAACTTAACCAACTTAACTAAACCTAACCTTACCCAAACTTAACCTAAATTAAGCTAACCTAATATTAACGAGTCAACCACTTATAAAATTCCTATATATATATATATATATATATATAATATAACTATATATATATATATATATATATATATATAATATATATATATATATATATAATTATATATATATATATACTATATACCATATATATATTTATTATATATATTATATATTACAATATATATAATATATAAATATTATATAATATATTTTAATATATATTATATTATATATATATTATATAGTATTATATGTAAATAGGTATATATTATTAGATAAATATATATAATATTATATATATAGTATAGTAATAACTCATATAGTAACTTACTCATATTATAATATTATAATAATAATATAGTAATATATATAGTAGTATATATAATCTGAAAGTATAGTATAGATTGATCGGGGTAATGGAAATGCTCTTAAATGCAATTATAATATTTTTAATAAAAATATGGAGCTACTTTATAAAGTAGGAGTATCATTTGAGACAAGTTCGTCTCTAATGTCTCCACTGGTTGTTAATCTTTCTAGCAAGTTAATAAGGAATGAATATTAAACTGGAGAAAGGAACGATTATGTGTACAACATGGGATTAATTGGAGAGATTGATTGTTCCAATGTTTGCAGATTGATACTGTGTCGGTTGCTTATTCAAAAGAAAAACTGCGTGATTTGGTGCTTGAGTTTGAACGAGAGTTCCAAAGGAAAAGGATTAAAAATTTATACTACTAAAAGTTAAGTGATGAAAATTAGTACAAATTCCAAGGGAAACAATTCTCAATCTGGGTTTGAGATTGAAATTAAAGTGTTGAATGGAGAAGTCTTTAGCAGGATCATAACACTTCTTTAGGTTCTAGGGATGTGTAATTTATGAAGGCTATGCGAAGATGATAAGAAGGGTTAGAAGATGTGGGTAGCGTAGGATTGACAAGAGTACTTAAATAATCTTTAGAGAATATGGAAAAAGGATAATTTATTTAGGAAGGAAAAAATGATTTATTTGATTGTGTATTTGTTCCAAATGTTTGGTATGGATGTGAAACTTGAGCATTAATTTCAAAGTTAAAAAAGAAGAATTGGGGTTTCAGAAATGAAAGGCTTAAGAAATATCTGTGGGGTGAAGAGAAGTGACAGGAGCAGAAATACAGAATAAGAAGACAATGTGCTACTAAGAAACAAGCTTTGGATTAGAAAGAGTGAATAAAGAATGGCTGAGATGGTATGGACACCTGCTTAGAATTAATGATGGTAGATTGGCTAAACAAAGTTTTCTATGTCAGAGGTAATAAGAAGAACATACCTGTTTGAGTTTTCCGACATCGAGCAAACTGACAATTACCCCACGATGTTTTTTTTATATGTGGGAAACGTTGATATATAATATATAGTATATATATTATATATATACACTATAATATACAATATAGTATAATATTATTTATACTATATATATATATAGTATATATAAGATATATATAATATATATAGTGTATATATATTAGTATTATATATATAATTATATTATAGTATAAGAATGTATATTATATTAGTTTGATTAATATATTATATTATATATATATATTATATATATATATATATAATATACATATATATTATAATATATATATTATAATATATATAGTATATATATATATATATATATATATATATATAATATTTTAGTCGTATTTTGATTTTTCTCGAATCATTAATGTCTTTATTAATACAATTTATTATTTTATTTACATTAAATTTTGCTGTAATGCTTTCGTTATTATAAATTACTGTTACTTTTTGTAATTATAAAATTTAAAAAAAAAAACTGAAAGTGAAACCAATATCATTAATTAATTATCTAAATTAATTTTTGTTGTGGTCGAAACCTCCAAAAAATATTATTTTTAATCTAAGAGAAAGTCTTTTTCCATTGACGAAGCTAATCGTAAATAATTGCAATGAAATTCCTAAAGAACGTAATCTCTATAAATATCGTATTATGTAATCAAAATATAAAGAACGTAATCTCTGTAAAGAACGTAATCTCTGTAAAGAACGTAATCTCTGTAAAGAGCGTAATCTCTACAGTATATTTTCTTGGTCATAGATGAAATTCTTAATTCAAGTGGAATTTAACCTGGCAAGAACCTTGAGAATAAAAAATTAAAATTGTGAAGGTTAAAACACTGTAACATCAATAAAAATAAAAGCACAAATCGATGTTTCCAAGTTAAAAATGCCTTTTTGCAAATTTCAATAATAACAATAACACTAAAAACGATAACAAACCTTTAAGAAAGAAAACAAAAATAACTGTCCGTCCATAAACCAAAGAGAAATCGAAAATATGCTAATCTTTTAAGTACGCTTGGAAACGCAAGCGATAACGCCTGATTATGACTGACAGTTACTAAAAAGACAAAAATATACGAATTTCATTAAATTTAAAAAGAAAACAAAAAAAATTTGAATCTCATTCGGTGAATGATCGTCATTTTTGAATAATGAAGTTTCCGGATCTATTTTACACTGTTTGTCCTTAATATCCATTAGTGTCCAGTGCTGTTTATCTACGGTTTCGCCTTGCCGCCGCGTGACGCACTATTTTTAATTCAATGCATTAATGCTATTGATATTATGACTCGATTGACCCAATACGTATAAAAAAGTTTGAAAGATACTCTTGGCCTAAAATTGAAGGAAGAAAGAGGGGGAAAATCAAATTTGAAGGGGAACCGGGGGTCAGATTTTGATTGCCGTCAAAGGTCAGACTTACAATTAACGGTATGACATTTGAGGAGGAAGATCATATTTAGACGTATTTTTTATGGGAATTTTGCTTTCTAAGGGTAATTAATATAATAAAGTAAATTGCAAAATAGAATGTTCAAGGTCAAAATTTATTTTATTACCTTTTTTTATCGTTTGTTTAAATGAGTTTTGAAATAAATTAAACTTGTAAAACAAATGTTTGACGGTTTATTATGCGTTATTAGAAAGCAAGTTTTTATAATCCGTTTTTACCACTTAAAACAATTGCATTTTAATTACAGCTTTCACTCCCAAAAACTTTTTTATCTTAATCGATTAGGTGAAGTTTTCTAGGAGTTTCTTGTCTAAGAATTAACCCAGGAGACTTCACAACACAAGCCTCATTCTTTATTATATACGCAATGCTTAAAAAGTTTGTCAAAATTGTTGAAACAGTTTATAAATGAGTTTCACAACAAACCATCTCATTATACTACATATTCATCTGTAACAAACACGGACTTATTTTACGACATATTTCCTGTATAGCAAACACGACCTTATTACACGACATATTTCATGTAGGCCTACAGCATACACGTAACGTTTTTGACACCTGAGGAAAGATACCCCGAGTACTATGCCTAGAAAGAGATGTTAATGAACAACTTTTTTCCTCGATTAAGGGCAATGCTCATAAGCTGCATATATATATATATATGAACATATATATATTTATTAAGATATATATATTTATAAACATATTACTTATTAAAATATATGTATTTATGAATATATTATTATATATTATTTATATATAATATATACTATATACTAATCAAAATAATTACATATATATATTATATACTATATATATATATTATATATATATATATATATATATATTATTATTAATAAATATATATATAATATAATATATATATTATATAGTTATATATATTATATATATATATAATATAATATATAGTATGTATGTATTGTAGTAACTGTATATATATATGGCGCGAGTTAACATTAAAGAAACGTTCTATATTTTTACAAAATTTTCAATAATGTTACGACTAAAAATTCTCTCTTTTTTTCGCTGAGAAAAGGATGAAAGGAAGGGAAAAAAGGAAGATAAAAGGAGGAATAAAAAGAAAGAAAAAATTAAAAAGAAAAGATATATGGGCAGATAGATAGCAAGCGACATATATTTTCTCCAATCAATTATAATAGTTCGTAAACAGAGGCAAAGTATATCGATTTTTTGGTGTCTTGTTTTATAGTTAATTTAGAGTATATAATTGTACTAATGCTTGCCTTTGGCATCTCTTTGTTACATTCTCTTGATTATATAATAAAAAATAAGGTTTGAGACTACTTCCAGGTTGTTTATTAAAATATAAATATATATTATATATATTATATATATATATATTATATTAATATATATATATATAAATTATAATAACTATTATTATATATATATATTTATATATATATATATATATATATATTTACTATATAAATATATACGAGCACCGGAATAGTAAAAAGTTACTGGATTCGCCCCGTTTATATATATATAGTTATATATATTATATATATATAATATATATATATATTTATATTTAAAATTATTTATATATAATATTATAATATATATTATTATTATATATATTATATGATATCACTTACTATATATATACCTTATATATATAATTATAATATATATATTGTCCTCTGGTGGGCAGAGTTAATGAAATTCCTAATCCAGATTCAATTTACTGACCGTTATACTACGCTTGTAGTAAATATGGGAATATTCCTTTGTAAAACTAAAAGTTAGAAGTATAAAACTTGGATTTTTTTTTTATATAAGAATTTTCTTGTTTTTAATGTTCACATTTCATATTTCTTTATCATATATACATAAGTGCTCTCGTTATAGCTTTAGTTTCGGGTATATTTAATTTTGTTCTCCTAAATGTTCTTCAAAGTAAGCTTTTAACATTTAAGATTAGAATGCAATTAACTTTTATGGTAATGAATATAATTAAATATTAAGTTAAGTATTTTAGAACCATAAAATATAATATATTGGAGGTTAATTGTTTTTGCGAAGTTAAAAGGAAGCATTATAATAAACACGAAGCACGAAATTGATAGTTGTTTATTTTTTTTGATAAAGTACGACCTTTTAGTGTGCCGTGATTCACCGGTAGAGCGACCGAGTCCTGAGTCAAAGGGACAGGGTTAGATTCCTCTTCTGAATCCTATGTAGTAATTACTAGAGGTACGTTACGCCCTCTCTTAGAAAAGAGCAATGCATATCTTGTATGCCCAACTTTGTTTATATATAAAATAGTAAAAAAAAATTGCATCAAATCATATATATTATATATATATATATATATAAATATTATTATATATAATAAATAATAGTATATAATAATATATATATATATATATATTATATATATATGATTATAATATATATATATATATATATATATATATATATATATAGTTTATATTATATATATATATATGTTTATTCAACGGTTTCATGATTTTTTTTCCACACACCTTTATTCCCCGTTCTAACATAAGCTCGAAGGAAAATGTGTGGAAAATGGATTATTAGTGAACCCATTTAGAGACATTTTAGCAGAGCTGCTTTCCTTTGGGATGAGATACCAACGCATGTTTCCCGCCAGAGGGAATTGTTGTGTTGGAAGTGCGGGTCGTGACTTACGTCGTACCAATTTACCACTTTTTTTTATGAAACTCCACCCATCTCGCTCGGATTGTCAGAAATTTCCAAAAAAATTGAATGTTTATAAATAAAAGGAGCAGATAAAGTTTTTGGTAGCGTGTTTTTTATTTCAATTTCTATTATAAAATTATATAACTTATTCAATATATAGTATATTATATATTATTAATATATTGATTATGATATAATATAATAATATTATGATATTATATTATATTATATATATATATATAATATAAATATATTTATATAATAATATTATATATATTATATATATATTCTTTATTTCTATTTCTAAATCTCGCGAAACTTGTAGTTCATAACGATCAATAGGAATCTAAGAGAACCAAAAAAATAATCTTGTATTTTTTATATCACCCTTTATATTTTTGCTTTCTCTAATATCTAATAAGGACTTTCTTTATCAAATATAAAATGAACTGGCATTTCAATTTCGCACTTCATTTTTATTATTTAATGCATCCATAAGTTTTCAAAAACAAAATAATAATAATATAATAATAATTAATTATAATAATAAATAATAATAATATAATAATAAATACATAATAATTAATTAAAATAATAAAATAATAATAATAATAACATTAATATAATAATAATTAATAATAATAAATAAAGAAAAAAACAAGGATAAAAAAAATAAAACAATAAGATAATAATTAATAATAATAATAATAATAATAAGTAATAATGATATATTATAATAATAATTTAATAATTAATACTAACTTAAATAATAATAATCATCAAATAATAATAATAATAATAATAATTAAAAATAATAATATCAATTAATTAATGATAATAATAATATAAATACTATATTGAAACTATATAATAATATAATACTAACTACTAATACTAATATTAATAACTAAACTAATACAATACTAATAAAATAATAATAATAATACAATATAATAATAATAATAATTAAATATAAATAATAATGTAATAATAATAAGTAATATACTGAATCCAATCCTAAATGTTATTATTTTATGGTTCTAAAATATTTAATTTAAAATAATATTCAAAAATACTCATTATCAAAAGAGTTATTTGTTTTAAAATTTTAAATATTCATTGCTTCATTGAACTTTTAGAAGAATGGATTTAAATATACTTGAAATGAAATCAGTAAAGTGTAATTTTAACAATAGAATAGTTAAGGTGATACCCAAAAGAAAAATTTAAAGAAACTTGTAGTACTCTTAAGAATAGAATAAATGGGATAATCCAAAGTATAATTTAAAGAAATTTGAAATCTACTTGAGTATAAGAGTAGTTGATCCCGTATATTTTCGGGATAAAGATTTGCGAAGGAGTAAAAAGATTAGTTATAGATTGGACAATCAGGGAAGAACATTAGAACATTCGTAGAACTTTCTCCTTAACATATTTTAGGTAGTGAAAGGCTATATATAGAAAAGGGCTGGCAAAATAAATTATATTGGAATGTATATAATAAATAAGAATGAGACAGATCTTAATATTGGTTTCAGCTTCGATGAGAGATAGATTTTATGGTATTAAATATAATTGCACTTTTTTTTTTCTTTTTTTTTTTTTTTACACAATATTTTTATGATTTACTAGCGTATAGAATGAGCAATTTCAATTCTATTAATGTTACTATTATGTAGTACATACCTCATCAATTACTTTTCTTATACTAAAAAATAATTACAATACTATATATTATATTTAATATATTATTACTATATTATATATATATATTATTATATATATATATATATAATATATATATACTATATATTTATTATATATATAAATATATATAGTATTATAGTATATAATATATTATATATCATATTATTATATGATATAATTAAATATCTTTGGCGATTGCTTAATTATTAAGATTGTATTTATTCTGTTAACATTTTAAAGTTGATAATGCCTGAATGCTGTTTTACCTGCAAACGAATCTTGTGTTGCGCGCAGACGAGTAAAAAGCGTTAGCTATTGGGAGGCCCCAAAACTGGAACATTGCTCCGAATAAAATATGCATGCCCGGTGTGTTGTATAATATAATATAAATTATATATATTATATAAATATATAATATATATATATATATATTATTACTTATATGATATATAAATATATATATAATATACTATATAAATATACGTATATATAGAGAGAAGAGAGAGAGAGAAGATAGAGAGATGATTGAGAGAGAGGCAAGCAGAGGAGAGAGAAGAATTGGGAGGAAGGCCCGATTGAGATCACAGCAGGAAATAATAAACACAATAATAGTAGTATTTTAAAAATTGAATTAAAGATAATAATAAAAATAAGATTAACCTTATTTAAATTTTAAACTCACGCAATAAAATTTTGACCTATATTTAATTTGATATTAAGTATCAATATATTAGTAATATATATATATATATATATTATATATATAATATATAATATATATACATATATATGATACTATATATATATAATATCATATTAATCTATATATATATATATTATATATTTATATATATATATAGATATATATTTATGTATATATAAAATATATATATCAATTATATATATATATATGACATATATATATTTTACTATAAAATATATATATTATATATATATATATTATATATATATATATATATATATATTTTATATAAGTTATTATATATATATATATATATATATATAAATATATAAAGTAAACTGCATTTCCAGAAATTTCAAATAGCATAATTAAAAAAGTAAAATATTTAATTGAAATTACGAAAAATGAAATTTTTGTTAAAAATTTCAAATGTGGACTTTAACAAGAGACTTATTATTATTATTATTATTATCATTATTATTATGTATTGATTCATAATTATATATCTTATTATTTTCTATATATATAATAAAATTACTACTATTATTATATATTATCTATTATATCTATTATTATTATTATATCTATTATTATTAACTTTAGTCTTATATATTATTATTATTATTATTATTATTTATTTATTAAATTATTATTATTTTTTATTATTATTATTATTATTATTAGGACTATCCGTCCAACCTTCGTCTTCTCGACCACGTACATATTATTATCACGTCAATACAACACAAACACAATACAACACAATACGACATACCTTCCCTTGTCTATAACAAATGTTCGCATTCCCGCCAATGACTTATCATTGGATTCCGTATTTTTTGGCAGTTATGCTGGGCGCAAAAGCTCAGCGACGCCATACCCTCCACGGCATTAAGCCCCCTTCGCTAAACTGAATTTTCTCTCTTAACTCAGTCATTCTCCTTTAACTCGGTAATCACAATCGAGATGGTGTTCCACGAACTCTTGATCGCAATCTGTATCAATTTTCAGTCATGGCTGCTGAATGTTCTGAATATTGTTCCACTGTCTGTTCATTATGTCGCTTAACCACACTCCTCTCCGTTAATCATTTCATCGTGGGTCGTCGGGTCTTTCTCTTGCACTGCATGTCATATCTCCCAAGGTCTCTAATAATAATAATAATAATAATAATAATAATAAAATAATATAATAATAATAATATAACGTATAATAATAATAATAATAGATAATAATACTACATAATAATAATAATGATAATAATAATAATAATATAATAAATAAAATATAATTAATAATAATTAATAATTATAATAATAACAATAATATAATAATAATAATAATAAATGAAATTAATGAATAGTAATAGATTCAATAATGATAATTAATATAATAATAATAATAAAATAAATAAATTAAAAATAAAATAAAAATAATAAATAATATATAATAAATAATATATATATAATATTATTATTATTAATAATAATAATATAATTAATAATAATAATAAATAATATAATAATAATAATAAAATAATAATAATAATAATAATATATTAATATATTAATAATTAATAATAATAATGAATAATCTAATAATTATAATTAGTAATTAAATTATTAATTTATATAATTATAATTATAATTTATGATTATTATATAATGATATGATAATGATAATGATCTCATTCACTGGATAATAATAATAAGTGATAATGATAATGATATGATAATGATTTCACTTGCAATTATTTTAGTGAAATTATATATTCAGTAATACATGATAATGATAATGATATCTAAGGCTAATAATAATAACCCATTAAATAAAAAAATAAAAAAAATAAAAAAAATAATAATAATTTAATATAATATAATAAATAATAAATAATAGATAATAATAATAATAATAATCACATAATGTTATTGATATTTTTATTATTATTTATTATCTATTGTTATTATTTTTATTATTATATTATTATATATTATTATTTTATATTTTTAATTATGTATCTATTTTTATTTATTATTATTCATTATTGATTATTATTATTATTATATTATTTATTATTATTATTAATCGGACAATTCTATTTTCATATTCGAAAATTTAGTAACCTACTATCTATCTACTATACTACTACCTACTACTACTACTACATACTACTACTAAATGAATTAATAATAATAGAAGTTGATTTGAATAAAATTAAGTAATTAATAATAAATAATCAATAATAATAATAATAATTAATATAATAGGTTAATAGAGAAGAGAATTATATATATTATATAATATAGTGTAATATATATATCTATACTATATATAATATTATTTATATATATATATATATAATAATAAATACTATATAATAAATTATATATATACTAATATATAATATTATTACATACTTTTTTTATCACTATAATATATAATATATTATATAGATATTTATATTTCCATTATAATATATATATATTATATTATATATATATATAATTAGTATATATATACCCTATATATGTCAGAGGCGACTCCCACTACTCAGTTGCGCTACTCGGACTGAGCAACGAGTTAACATCAATCACCTAGAAAATATCGATTTTTTGAAAAATTTCTTAGTTACGATAAAAATTTTTTTTTTTTTTTTTTTGAGCGAAAGTTGGCAAAGCGTTGTAAAATTATTACATAATAACATTACAGTAAATATGCAAAATTGAAACGAAAAAGGTAGAATACCAGCATTAGAATAATCTTTACCTTTGGTAAAACAATTTCGGGAGTTCGTTGCCCAAACATCCGAATTAGCCGGAGATGGTGTCGTGATTTTAGAGTATAAAATTGTTTTTAAATACTCAATTTTTTATAAATAATATATTTAAATCGATTGACATTAAATAAATAATAATTTGTATAACAAAAATTATTTACATAAAAACAAATAACATTAATAAAGAAGAGTTACCCTAAAAATAGTTATGATGGAAAGAAAAAAGAATAACCTTAAATATTATTAACGTTCAATCAGAAATCAACCCTGAATTAAAGAAAAGCGTTTTAGATAGAATAGCTCAAGTATTTAATATATTATATATAATATATCTTATATATAATATATAATAAATATATATATATTATATTATATATATAATATATATACTATAAAGAGAGAGAGAGAGAGAGACGAGAGAGAGAAGAGGAGAGAGCGAGACACCTGAGAGAGATGGAGACCAGCATGGAGAGACTGAGAGAGAGAGAGAGAGATCACCAATTGTAAAAAGGAAGCGTGGCAAAAAATCTTGATATATTATTATATATTTTTCATCCAAATCAATATAAATAATTGATAAATATATGGGTATTACTATTATCTTCTACTATTATATAATATACAGGAAGTACTTAAATATATATATATAATATATATATATGATATATAATAAATATGATTTTATAATTATATATTTATATATACTATTATACTATATAATATATATAATATACTATATATTAATAATCTATATACTCAGTGTATATATATATATAAATATATATATATTATATATATATATATATAATATATAAACTATATATTATTATATATATATCTAATATATATATATATCATATATATATAATAATATATAACAAAACTAATATATAATAATCTTATATATCTATATATAACTATATATATATATATATTATATCTAATTATACTACTATATATATATACTATATAATATATCATATATTAATAATATTATATATATAGTATATATATATATATTACTTAGTGCAGACATTCATGATATTCCCTTGGCGCATACATTCATCGAGAACGCTTACATTTGCACATAGATACTTTCATTAATGTACGTTTGAGAGAGAATCAAAGATTGATTTTCCTCAATAATTAAGTTTACACTTTCAATTACTCATGTCTGAAACTAGAAATTGTACTCTTTTGAGAGCTTTAATTGAATTAAAACAAGCTGTCTACATAATAATATAAAAGTATTAATAATAATAATAATACTATATTTTAATATTAATAATAATAATAATAATAAAAATAAAAAAATAATAATAATAATAATAATAATAATAATAATAATAATAATAATAATAATAATAAATAATAATAATAATAATAATAATAATAATAATAATAATAATTAATAATATATCAATAATAATAATAATAATTAATCATAATAATAACTAATATAATAATAATAATAAAATCAAATAATAATAATAATAATAATTAAGTAATAATAATAATTAATTAATAAAATAATAATTATGTTTAAATAATTAGTTTAAATAGTTTTATAATTAGTATATTTTTTACCTTTAAAGGCTGCTGGGTGACGCTTAACATAACTGATGAGCCCGATTGTTTTGTTTACAAGCATTATTCATATACGGTATTCAAAAATATGTAGATATTATTAGGAAAAGTATGAGCATATAAATTTTTAACAATAATAAAAGTAACTATAACATTAAAAATAGCAATAAACATAATACTATTGAAAATATTGGCAATGATATGTGAAATATTAATAATGAAATCTTAATGAAATAATAAATAATAATAAAATAATAATAAATAATAATAATAAATAATAATAGATAATAATTAATATAAATAATAATAATAATACATAATAATAATAAAAATAATAATAAATATTATTAATAATGATTATAAAAAGCCTAAAAAAAATAGTCATAATAGTAATATCAAATAACCACAATCTTTAATATTTAGCACTATTTTATTAATATTTAATAATTATATAATATTAATTACAAATCATCATTATGACCTTACCCTGTATTATTAATAAGGTTTTTAATAATAATAATAATATTAACAAATAATTTAATAATAATATTAATATTAATATTAATATTAATATTAATATTAATAATAATATTAATAATAATAATTAATAATAATAATAATAATAATAATAATAATAATAATAATAATAACGTAATTATTATCGGTTGAGATAATAAAATATAGCTAATATAGGGTTGTTCTCTCTAATCCTTCAAAATATGATATTTTTCATTATATTAACGAGATGACATGAGTAACATTATTATTGAACATTTTAAGTTAGGTTGGTCCTTTCTTCTGTACCCTTGTATGAGATGACCCTGCAAGATTTAGTTAAAATTTGTGGTTTTTGCTTTGTCTAGTCAGTGCAATGAAATGTGTGCTACTGTGATTGTTTAACCCTAGAGTTGCGTTTTGCACAATTATGTTATTCAAAAGTTCATTTGCAGTCCATTTATGACTATAAATATTGACTACTTACTGTAAGGGTGCAGATGTCCTGAAGGATTAGTGTAGATAGTTATATGAAAAGTGTGTTTGAATGTTCAGAGTAATTTCGACATTTTGATAATTCTCGAATTATCCTATTTTTGCATAGTTACTGATAGATAATAAATTAGTTGAGGATAGACAAGATTATAGTAAAGTTGTTTGTTTTTTTTAAGATATGTTTTGGAACATAGTTTATCTTACGGAGTGCCTAATTTGGGTTGGTTAGTTTGATAACACAACTATTGATGTTTTATTTTAAAGAGTTTGGCATCGTAGATAACAGTAATAACTTTCAGACGTTGACCGATTGTTTTTTCTCTCTGTCATTTAGCTGAACAGAAATCATTTGATTTGTTATTACTAGATAAAGTATTTTATGTAAGTTTAGGGAAAATCAGTTTGCGTCTAGCCATATTATTATGTTTTTTAATTCATTGTTGCTATTTCTTTTTAGTATTTAACATCTCTCTCCAATATTAAGATCGCAGCGTCTTCTGTATATTGTGAACGAATGTAACTGTGTCAATTCTGAAAATCATTTTCATGTATTTTAAATAATAGCTGCCTCAAACCAGATTCCTGGGCACCTCCTGGAAAATGAGAGGGAGGTTTTCTCCTAACCGAAATTGTCTTTAATCAGATAAGTATAACTGAAACAACCATCTTAGTGAGCCATTGGTGACTTTAAGTTTTCTAATTTGCTTAGAAGAAGGTTGTGTGGGATTACATTGAATGCTTTCGAGAAATTTAATAGTAATAGTTCACATGTTTTTTTTTTTCACTGCTTTGTATATATTTTCAGTACGGAAGATAAGGGCATCTTTTGTGTTACTGTTTTTAGTAAAGTTAGATTGAGTTGTGAGAAAAGCCCATTTTCATTAAAATAAGTAGTAAGTTGGTTGCAAATTCTAACCTAACCTAACCTAAACTAACCTACCCTAACCTAACCTAACCTAACCTAACCTAACTTAACCTAACCAATTTTTCAAAATTTAACCAGTTTTTTCTAGGATTGTTGTGATGGAACGAATTTTTTGTTTCGGGAGAGAAGTTTCAACATTTTTAAGAATAGTTTTAGCTCTTGATAAACTATATAGTATATACGGTCTCAAAGCATAAAATCATGGTTCAATCCCTCTTCCGGATCATAGGTAGGAATTCCCTAGAGTAGTTAGTTACCTACCCAGAATAGGGTAATGCCCTTGAGTTACAAACTATTATATAAATAAGATATATACATATGTTTTATTGAATTACAGGCAACTATTTGAAAACCTAATTTGTTTCTAACGTTTTTTTTTTATAAACAATATTTGTCTTTTGTATTAAGCTTGTTAGAAAGAGAGGAGGAGGAGGGGGGGATATAAAATGAGTTAGTAAAGTGGGGGATGGGAATATAATCATTCTTCATGTATAAAATTAATTGCGAAATATTTTAAATGGGGGAGGGAGGGGAGTAAAACCAGTCTTTACGTATTAAATGCATTATAAAAAAATAACCATTTATAACTAATTATTTTTTTTATTATTAAAGTTATTACAAAGGTATAATAGTATTATAACCCACAACACCAGGAAAAAAATTGTTCTTAATGTACAAGCTACATAAGACCCATTTTTAGATGTCTAAGCAATGTGGATTTTACCACTAACCTATTATACCATTTATTTATTAACTGCCTAAATAAATAAGTTAAAAATTGGAAACAAATAAATAAATAAAAAATAAATAAATAAATAAATAAATAAATAAATAAATAAATAAATAAATAAATAAATAAATAAATAAATTAAATTAAAAATAAATAAATTAAAAAAAAAATTCCTGAAAAATAATTAAATTTTTTTAAATATATAAATATCATAATATTGTATTATAATATGTTTGCTATAAGTTGACCTGAATTATCGTTCCTTTTTTATGGCTTCTCTTGTGAGTAATAATGAGTCATTTGGTCTTATGTCTAATGACGCTGCTTGTCATGAAAACAATATCGATTCTATTTCAAGGTCTCCAGCTTATATTCTCCAATGCATAATATTCTTATTATTTTACCTGCAGTACTTCAAGCACACACATACACACACTATATATATATATATATATAGTATATAATAGTATATATATATATATATATATATATATAATATAGGTATATATATAGATAGTATATAAATATGCATAAATGCATATACATTGACTTCTTATATATATCATATAATCAGTTTGCTATATATTTTAACCTTTAGAAAATATTTATTATTAATTATATTATTATTTTTATTATTATTATTATTGTATATTATTATTATTATTATTATTATTATTATATTATTATTATTATTATTAATTACTATTATATTATTATTTTATTATATAATTATTATTATAACAAAAACGCTTCATCCGACTGTTAAGCCCAACTAAAAACTTCCATGAGCATACAGCACCTTTATTTAAAAAACTTAAAATATTACAATTTGAAGACCTATGAAGTTATCTCTATTAAAGAAACAGCACAAGATACTACAAAATAAAGCATATAACTTCCTAATATCTAACTTTCATAATAATCAAATTCAAAGAGATATAAATCTAAGAAATAGTGCTCACATAAATCCTCCTTTCTATAGGTTAAAAAAAGCTAGACAAGCAGTTAGTTATAAATGTTCTAAAGTCTATAACGATTTACCTCAAGAATTAAAAAATGAAAATTCTCTTATCTCATTTACAAGTAAACTCAAAAAAAAGCTACATAAATAAGTACTAATACTATTACTAGTATGC
Organism: Trachelipus rathkii; assembly: GCA_015478945.1. Lineage (NCBI taxonomy): Eukaryota > Metazoa > Arthropoda > Malacostraca > Isopoda > Trachelipodidae > Trachelipus > Trachelipus rathkii. Next base: position 90,277 of record JABUQX010076271.1, read on the forward strand.
CATTTACAAGGTAAACTCAAAACAGTTATATAAATAAGTACTAATATTATATTTTATTATTATTATTATTATATTATTATTATTATTATATTATTATTATTATTATTATTTATTATTATTTATTATTATTATTATTATTTTATTATTATTAGATTATTATTATTATTATTATATTATATTATTATATTTTTATTATTTTTATTACTTATTATATTATTTTATTGTTATTGTTATTGTTATTATTGGTTATTGATTGTTCATTATTATTGTTATTAATTATTATATTGTTATTATTATTATTATTATATTATTATTATTATTATTATTATTATATTATTATATATTATTATTATTATTATGATATTATTGATTATTATTATTATTATTATTATTTTTATTTTTCTTGTTGTCATTGTAATCATTATTATTTTTATTATTATTATGATATTTTTATTGTTACTATTTTATTCTGGATGGACTCATAAAAGATATGTCAGCTTCTCAAATACTTGTTCGAGGTTATTATTACCATTTGGATTATTTATTATTATTATTATTATTATTATGATTATATATTATATTATTATTATATATATTATTATTATTATTATTATTATTATTATTTTAATGTTTAATTTTATTTTATTTTATTTTATTTTATTTTATTTTCATTATTTGTTATTTATTATTATTATTTTATTATTTTATTATTATTATTATTATTATTATTATTATTATTACTCTTTAATTTATTAAAGACTGGTCTCACAATCAATCAAAGCTGCATTATTACTTTATTAATTTTTATATTATTATTTATTATTATTAGTGATTATATTTATTATTATTATTATTATTATTATTATTATTATTATTATTGTTATTGTTATTGTTATTATATTATTGTTATTATTATTATTATTACTGTCTTATTTAGTATTGTGAAATATTACTATTTTATGTTTTTATTAATAATCTATTACTGTTATTATCAATATTACTTGTTCTTGCGTGTTATTTATTATTATCATTATTATAGTTATTATTAATATTATTATTATTTATTATATATTTATTATTTATTATGATTATATTATTTATTATTATTATTATTATGTATTATTATTATTATAGTATTATTATTAATTATTATTATTATTATTATTATTATTATTATATTATTATTGTTATTATTACACTATAGTACTATTAGATACTATGCGAACTATTTAGTACTATTATTACTGATTACATTATATATTATTATTATTATGTATGATTGTTGTTTTTGTTTTGTTTTATGCTTGTATTACTAATATTTATTCTTTTCTTCCGGCAGGAATATATTTTTGAATTTTTAATATTTTTTTTCTTTTCCAATTTTGACGGATATTTGACTGAGGACCAAGATTGCTTATTTTTGAATTAAGGTATTTATTTTTATTCTTATGATTATTATTATCATTATTATTTTTATAATTACTGTTATGACTTAATTATTATTATAACTTTTACTATTAATTATATTAATTGATTATTATTATTATTATTATTATTATTATTATTATTATTATTATTATTATTATTATTATTATTATTATTATTATTATTATTATTATTATTATTATTATTATTATTATTATTATTATTATTATTATTATTATTATTTTATTATTATTATTATTTTATTATTATTATTATTATTATTATTATTATTATTATTATTATTATTATTATTATTTTTATTATTTTTTATATTTATTTTGTTATTCATTATATTCTCGGGTCTCAAATGACAACGACACTGTGTGCAGATTAGTAGACCCATTTCAATACTAGGAATTATTTTGTTATGTATAGATTAATTGCTATAATTGTGTTGTAAGTAATATGAATATTGCTAAATCAATGTAATTTTTCTTATCTGAATAAAGTTTTTAAAATTGAAAAATTGAAATTATTATTATTATCATTATATTATTATTATTATATTATTATTATTATTATTATTATTATTATTATTATTATTATATTATTATTATTATTATTATTATTATTATTATTATTATTATTATTAAAAAAATTCAATTCGCTGTACATACTGTAAATGTAATAATACATTTACTTGTAAGTTCAATTTTGAATTTTCCTTATCTGATATGGTTCAGATCCCTATAAAAGGGTAAAATTAAGGTGGCCTTGAACAGTTAAGATTTCTTGAGATTATCTTTTGGTAGTTAAGGTTTATTGCATTTAAAATTTATTTTAGATGACTTAGGCAATTAAGGTTTACTTAAGATAACATGGAGCAGTTAAAGTTTACTTAAGATGCCCTTAAGCAATTAAGGTTTACTTTAGACGAACTTGAGCAGTTAAAGTTTGCATAAGATGACCTTGAACAGTTAAGATTTATTTTTATCAGCGTGTAATCTGGTCGATGTATTCCTTTCAACTCTAATTCAGTTGCATTACACTATAAAAATCAGGTAAACCACTTTTTCTCTCTCGCGTTGAAGTGAATTTGTTGAGATTTTTAAATAAAAAAAAATTAAAACTCTTTCTCCAAATGTCATAAAGCCATTTTAATTAAAGCTACGCATAAAATTAAAATAAAATTTCAAGCGCTCCACGAATTTCTGTTCACTATTTCTGTTATATATATATATATATATATATATATATATATATATATATATATAGATATATTTATGTATAATATATATATTATATATATATATATATATATATATATAAATGCACAAAGATATTCGTTCATATATATAATATATATATATATATATATATATATATATATATATATATATATATATATATATATATATAAATAGATTATATATATATATATATATATAGTATATATATATTATATATATATATATTATTATATATATATAGTATTATATATATATATATATATATATATATATATATATAATATATATAATATATTATATATATATATATATTATATATTATATTATATTATATATTATATATTTATATATATATATATAGATATATATTTAATATATATATATTATAATTATATATATATAATATATATATATATATATATTAATATATAAAATATATATATATATATATATGATAGATATACTAATATATATATATATATATAATATATATTACAATATATATTATATATATAATAACCGTATATAATATATTATATTATCTATAATATATATATGATATATATATATATATAGTATTATATATATATAGGACTCTTCCCATGTTACGACTCCGTCAGTTTGACATTTTTTTTTTTTTTTTTTAATATATTCTAGTAATATGACCTACAATCATTCAGTGGTAACGGCGGAAAGAAAAAAACATTTTTGGAATTCAAAAAATTAATATAGACCTTTTACGTTTACAACTCCGAGTATTTATTGTATTTTTTGTTTTTTTAACTAAAGGAATACCCAAGGGAAAACCGCAAAGATGCAAGGAGTCGGGGTCTCTCGCCTTCCGGGGGAACTACAGGTAGGACTATTTCCCCCCTCCTGGGAGGGTCTCCGAACCCCCGCTCTTTGGTATTTGGTGTCGCGGGGTTTCCTCCGCCCCTCCCCTACGGGTATGGAAAACGTTCCCCCCTCCTGTCCCCCGTCGGCTCGAGCCCCCTATTTTTTTTTTTTTTTTTTTTTTTTTTTATTTTTTTTGTTTTTTTTTTCATTTTTTTAATAAGCTTTATACGCTGATTTCAAATATTGTAATTTTTTTTTTTGTATGTGTCGTACTTTTCGAGATATTTCATTAAAGAAGATGAAGTATATATATAGCCTATTACCGTATATTATATAAATTTTTTTTTTTTTTTTTTTTTTTTTTATTTTTTTTTTTTTTTTTTTTTTTTTTTTACGTTTATCATTATACGCGGATTCCAAATATGTAATTGGTTTTCTGTAAGTGTCGTACTTTCGAGACTATTTCATTTTTTTGAAAAAAAAAATATTTAACAAAAATGTGATTTTAAAAAATTATTTAAAATATTTCGAACTTTTGAATCATGTCCGTTACCACTGAAATTCATTGTTGGTATCATATAGTAGCAATATATTAAAAAAAAAACAAAAAAAAAATTAAAACTGACGGAGTCGAAAAACATAGGACTAAAGTATTATATATATATATATATAATATATATATATATAATATATCATATATATATAATATAATAATAAATATTATAATATATATATATATATATATATATATATATATATATATATAAATATATATACCGTAGTATTATAATATATATATATATATATATATAGTATATATTATATATATATATATATATATATATATTATATAAATAGTATATATATATATATATATATATATATATATATATATACATATATATAATATATATATATACCGTATATATATATATAGTATATATATATAATTATATATATGATATATATATATATTATATATATATATTATATTATATATATATATATATATAATAATATATAATATATATATATATATATATAATTATATAATATATAATAAATTGAACTTAGTATAAGACGTTTAAATCTTTTGTAAACGAAACTTTGTAACATAGTTTTTTAGGTCTAGTTTTGTTGAATCTCGAAAGAGTGACTCTGAAAGAGCCTCTTCAGGAGAAGACATTTAAATGGAAGGACTTGTTTTTTATC
>JABUQX010076271.1:97500-100000 GCA_015478945.1 Trachelipus rathkii
AAAGTCTTATTTGTTTTTTAGGTTTTTCAATATTAGTTTCTCAATGTAAACAAGAGCTATAGATGTCAGACGCTCCAGAGCCATGTTACATCTCAAATAAGACTAGACTCACCAGAGCATAGCTTTTATTGTTCGGTTTGTCTGTGACATAAGTTTGTAAAGCTCCAATGCGTCTGCCTGATACGTGGCACCGTTTTTAACTAAAGTATCCTTAAAAGAGTGGCAACAGTATTTTTTCGCTTAGCAACGATTTTATATTTTATTCTGTTTCGCCAGACCCAAATTCGTGCCTGATCCCACAGTATATATATATATATATATATATATATATATATATATATATATATAGCAAATTATAAACACAAAAAATATGTATATAATATATATATATATATATATATATATATATATATATATATAATACTATACTATATATATATATATATATATATATATATATATATATATATATTATATATAATATATATATATATGAACAGTATATATATTATATATATATATATATATATATATATAAGATTTTTTATAAGTTACACTCATTCTCCTTACAGTATTAAGCTCTTTTGATCTGTGTGTTTCTCCTAGCACTCTCTTACCTCTCTTATATCCCTTCAAGTGTCCCGCAGGAAAGTCACCCGCCAACCGCGGGGATTTCGATGTTTCTAACTAGTGGGACTTGATTTCTCCTTGGAATAAAACTACTTCAGCTGGAAAGGAACACCTCTGTAGTGTGCAGAATGAATAACCGAGGTAATTTTCTATGGCATGGAGGTGTACATTTCATATTTCTCATCAATTAAAACTGGCAAACCTTGGTTTAAATCTGTTTGCTCTCGTGATATTCAGCGCAGGAGCACGTGACTTCAGAAATCATCATTGTCTTCCAATTCCAGAAATTCCTGCAACTTTTATATTTTATCCTAGAATCGTGCAAAATCTGGTCTCCATAACACTATGATCTTTTCGGTTCCTCTTCCTCACTCGCATTCCTCCTCAAAGTCTTCCTCCCACTCTTCTTCACACTCATCCGCTTTTCCTTCTTTAGTATCTTCCGATGGTACAACTGTTGCCTAACCTGCTAAAGCTGAACTCTTAGCTCAACCTTTGCCTCTAATTCCGCTTCAGACAATTCCGTAACTGTTTCTCCTTCTCTACCTCCCTCCAACTCATTTATGTCTAACTTTGTAATTTCTTCCAAAGATTTTAATTGTTCTTTCTCTCTCTCATCTTAACATTTAGAAGGCGTATAGTCCTGATGATATCCCTCCCCTCCTGTGGTTCTCAAAACTTGCTTCCGAGTTAGCATCCCGCTGCCTGAATAAACTGTTTTGTTTCTGTTTTTTTACACTTTGACCCTCCCTCCCTACTGTAAAAGTGTTTTTTTTAACTTGCGCCGATAAACGGTGACCTCTTTCAACTCATTAACATTAAAAACCCATTAACTCCTTTCATTGCAGTTTTCAAATCTACCATTAAAAGGAAGATTTGAAAACATCTTAATTCTTCAAATCGTATCTCTGATCGCCAGCATGGCTTTTGTGAGGAACGCTCTAATGATGGTCTTTTTTCTCTTTTCTCTGATTCTTCTTTCCCTTCTTTCTCTTTTCTCTTCTTTTTCTTCTCTCTTCTTCCTCTTCTTTCTCTTTTCTCGGATTCTTGGTCCTCTGTTTTCTGCATTTCAGTGAATCGTTTACTGTGGTGCTTGAAATATAATGTCTTCAATAATGTCTGTCACAAAACTCTGAATAGCAAACTTATCTCTTTCGATAGTTTTCCTAATCTGTGAAACCTCTTTGATTTCCTTTCCTGTCCTTCAAAAGCAGGAGTAGAAAGAAGTAGAGGGCAACCCTTCATTCTTTAAATCTATTAATTTTGGTACTTCTCAAGATTCTGCCCTATCCCCAGCTCTTCTTCTACTTATCATCAATGACTCTCTATCTGATGCTTCATCACCTATCTGCTGTTAGACTGCTCGATTCCAGTTCCACACCTCATTATTCTTTTCACTTTGAAAGACGTCCCAGGAGAGAGAGAGAGAGAGAGAGACAGAGAGAGAGAGAGAGAGAGAGAGAGAGAGAGAGAGAGAGAGAGAGAGAGAGAGAGAGAGAGAGAGAGAGAGAGAGAGAGAGAGAGAGAGAGAGAGAGAGAGAGAGAGAGAGAGAGAGAGACAGAGAGAGGAGAGAGAGAGAGAGAGAGAGAGAGAGAGAGAGAGAGAGAGAGAGAGAGAGAGAGAGAGAGACTCATCTTCAAGCAACCGACGCTAGGAAGGGGGTCTTGAGACAAATAATTTCTTAATTTTCTCGTATTTCTAATTGGGACAGAGAAAACACGGATGTTTTCAGTGACTCAAAAACTCAGTTCCTTCATTTACTTGACAAAATATTTTACACAGTTAAAATATCTTTTTTAAAAACAAAAAGTTCAATCCATCTCCTTTTCTTAATACTTTTGATATATCTTTTTATCGTGATATTCCTTG
>JABUQX010076272.1:0-7500 GCA_015478945.1 Trachelipus rathkii
AGAGAGAGTATATATATATATATATATATAATATTATATACTATATATTATATATATAAGTACGTATATATATTTATTATAATAGTATTGTATATATTAAAGCTTTATGGCAGGTATTAGTAATATATATATAGTAGATATAATATATATTATGATATACTTATATATATAATATATTGTATATATGTTAATATTATATAGGGATATAGAATTAATATATATATATATATATATATATATATATATATATATATTATATATATAATTATTATTATAATAGTATATAATAATATATAATATGATATATATACTTAATATAATAATATAGTGTATTATATTATATATATGTACTGATATACATAATAATTATAATTATATAATATAATATATATATATTATATATAATATAACTATCTGATATAGTATGTAATATTAATGTGTCCAAAGGGCTAGTAGATACAATATACATATAGTCTTATACTAACAACCGGGGATTACGCTCTATAATATATTATATATTTATTATATATATATATATATATATATATATATTCTAATATATATTAGTATATATATCAATATATCAATAGATATAATAGCTAATATATATATATATATATATATACGTATATAATCATATATATATATATAATCATTAAAGAATACATGTATAAAGAATTAAACATTTATTTACCAAAATTTTTGCCTTGATAAACAATCCCATATAAACAAATTGCAATCAAGTATTATAATTTAAAAGAAAATGCCCTATTTAAACAAAAATTAATTGAGAAATGAAATTAAAAATTTAGTCAATTCAAAAAAAACATATGAAAGATAACTTTTTCTTTTTAAAATATTTTAAATGGAAAAATTTTTTAAGATACCTAATTGGGCGAATGCGATTTCATCAGCAAACAACATTACTTTTTCTTTTCAATCTTTTATTTCTTTCTCCCTTTCGTAGACTTTTTTTCTATTTATTTTTTCTTTTTTTCTTCTCTCTTCTCTCTCCTCTTTTTTTCTATATCTATCTTTCTCTCTTCTATTCTTCTCTTTTTCATTGTTTCTTTCATTCTTTTTCTTCTACCTGTCTTCTTTTCTCACTTTCTCTCTCCTCTCCATCTCTGTTTCTCTTTTTGTTCTCGCGATTTTAATGTTCGGTTTTTCAGTTTTGCACTCATCAAGTAAGGGCCGTGAGTTAAGGAAAATAACATTACGACGGACCAATTCTAACAAATCTCTTACGGTAGACGTAAGGAACGAAAAGGAGACGACCAGGAGCAAAGGTATTGGAGCTGAAACAGATATAACAGTTCGTGCCCAGAAAGAAGGACAAGCACCAAAGCAATCAGATGTGGGATGCGAAGTACTATGCATAAAAATTTGGTCGAGTCAGATTTCCGTCTATTCTAAGAGGATGTCGCAACGGTTTCAACATGGTAATACAGGAAAATTCTCATAGTGCATCTCGGCTGTTGTATACTAGATAGTGATAAAATAAACGTATAGTAATATATTAATATATATTATATATATATAATAATATAATATATATATATATATATATATAATTCTTATATATATATATATATATATATATATATATATATATATATATATTATAATATATAATATATATACTATTATGATATATATATATATAGATATTATTATAGGATAAGAAATTGTAATACTACATCCGACATCGATAGATTAAAGTAAAGAAATAAAAACTAGTTGCCCAAAGATAAGTAAGCCTGACCTGTTCTATACAAAAAAAGTTGGGCAAATGAATGATCCCATGGCCAACTCAAGCACTAAAGGACTTCATCGCTTTCAAATGGGTTAACCATATTTTCCACTCTTTTTTGAAATGGTTCGAGCAGGGTTCGATCCCCTTTCCACTCTATAAAGGAAATGTTTGGATGTGGCAGTGGTAATTTACTAGAAAGATTTTTGAACCCCGAAAAAGGCATGTCAGCTTCCACCAATGGGATCGATGGCTCGCTACTTTCTTTTCTCATCTTGGACCCATGCAAGAAGGAAAAAAGGGAATTGATGTTACTAAAATTCGTAATCTTGAAGACAGGGAGTTTTTTGCGAAGCATTATCTGTGCATTCGCTGTACGTCTATCAGGCTGGGAATTCAGAAGCAAAACTCAATAAAATTTAATTGTGCATACGAAAATCTTATCGAAACACAAACTACAGGAAAAACTTTTCCAGCTGAAAAGTGAATAACTTCTGAATCTTTTTTTACTGTTTGACCCAGTAGCACATCACGATGCATTATATTTTGAACAAGACAGACTGTAGAGAACAGAAAAATGATTAGGAAGATGTGCAATTTCTTAAAAGATCGCAAAGATCGTTTCGAAAAATGGAGTTAGGTGTCTTGATAGACACATTTTGCAAAGTTATGATGACGTATCTAATATGAAAAAAGAAATCGGCGTTCTGTGAGGGGAACAAGCAAGGCAACAACAAATCTTCAACCAAGAATAAACAGAACACTCTGAAAGATACTTGATAACTTTGATAGCTTTCTGATTCACCGTGATTTCGGCTGGGTTCTGAGTTCGAGAGTTGCTAGAAGTTGCTAGAGAAGGCGCACGGTGCAACTTCAGCTGATGATTCCTGAAATCTATTAAATGTACCTGTTCGACTAGTGGTGCACGAGGTCCAGCACATTCATAAAAAAACTCCGTCACTTAACTTTAAATTTTCCAGAAATTCCAATTTAAAGCAAAATATATCAACCATGGGAGATGACTCATCTATCAGTGCCAAACGAACGAGCATTCATGGGGCAGTTCTTAAGAGGTGGAGTTCCACTGGTGAACGAAGAACTCTTTCAATTAAAGAGCGACATGGACAGCAGGTACGGAAGTTAGGAAAGTTCAATCGGCGTGATACGAATCATTAGGGCTACATTTGCAGCACCAGAAAAACATTCAAACTCTCTACATTGGGTGGTAAACTAGTTCCAGGGGTAAAGAATTAGTGTTCCTGGTTCTGACCATACCCAGACTTTGAAGAAGGCAAGATTTCTTGGAATCCAGTAATCAACAAATACAAAGGTAAGCAAGCAAAGAGCTACGTTTAACCTCGCAAATGAGTGGAACATTTCAGGTAATGTGAGATCGCTTGTTTTTGATGACTACAGTAGTATCTGTGTATAAAGGTGGAGCTTGTGTTCGTGGAAAAGCTCTAGTCAAAATAATTATTTCTACTGGCTTGTTCGACATCAGACATAAGATAGAGTTCAGCTTCACAAGAATGTGTTGGTGCACACATCAGGTCCTGAAAACACCGACTATATTCCAACTTCAAGAGATTCAATTTGCGTCAACTATTAACCAGAATCTGTTTTTAGCACCCTAAAATTCAAAAAGACAAAAGTTGTGCAACTCGGAACTGTGAAACAATCTATAACAGTCATGAGGGAATTACTTTCTACTCGAAGATAGAAAGAACTGTGCTGCCATCATGCTGGACTATCGGGAGTGGTGCTGAACTTGATGTTGATACTGGGCTCGGTGAGACGGCTGAAAGAGGAATGCATTGTGTGAACCAGGAGCATCATTCATCCGGCTGATGGATGCCATCCATTTTGTATCCTGCAAAGATGTTGGCTTTCAGTTTCTCAAGCAGGATATGACCAGGACATGATCAGAAAACTGGAAGCAACTATTAAAATTTAATTGCACTTTCTAACGTTGAAAATTGGCTCTTGGTTGTATCCATTGGCCGGTGCAAGCTTATAATAATCTCAACTATGGCATGACTTTGAAGAATTACTGTAGAACTATGATTCACCAGTTGCAAATCGCCAGCCTTTAAAGGCCAATGGGAAAGGCACTTCTGGTACTTAACTGAAGAATGTGCTGTGTTTTCTCTCTATTTTCAAACAGACTTTTCTCTTCAAAACGTCAAATAATTGCTCGAACGTTGCACCGAATTTCTCAACCATCAGAGTTTGAAATAAGAAATCAACTTTCCCTATTCTTACCCAACAGTAACAAACTAACATCGCTTAATTGGGCCCAAATCTGGTTCTATTTCACAGTCTGAGAAGTTAGAGCCGACTGGACTGGCGGTAAACTTTTCTGAGTGGGCAAACGATCCAATTACAAAAGAAAGTTGAAGACTTGTGCGCGCATATGAAGGTCGTCGAAATAATTGTCAGGAACTGGCTGCTAAAACTGATTCAAGACTATCAGACCAGTGTTTACCAATGATTGAACACAAAACTAGTTTTTATTGCAAGTCGCTAGAATATCACGCAAGAATTTCCAAAACTTTCACAAGGAAGAAATAAATAAAATTTGTAACTTAGATGTAATTTTGTATTAAGTTTAAAGTTTTACAAACTATACTTATTATTATTATTATTATTATTATTATTATTATTTATTAGTTATATATTATTATCTATGTAGATTATTAGAGTTATTATATAATATTAGTATATTACCTCATATAGCCACTAACGTAAAAGCGACGTCGCTTTTACGTTCCTTTGCGATGTGCGACATCGTATTAGTAACATAATAATTACATCCCTGGGATGTGGAAATGTCAGCTCTCAGCGACGTAACAGTGCGACATCACTGCGACGTCCTATGGTAACGTAGTATTTACGTACTCTTACGACAGTCCACTGGCAACGTTCACGGTAACGTGCATCGACGGTAGGTTTTTACGCGACATCTATGTTGATATGTAATTTGTATTATATCTCTATATATATATATATTATAGTAATTTATTATATTATTATAGTTTATAGTGTTATAATATTATATGTTGAATATAGTAAATAATATATATGTTAGATATATATAGTATCTTATAGTAAAGAGCGTAAGGTCGTATAATATCTAAGACTACATAGTAATATATAATAATAGATACTTACATTAGATATATAATATATATATATTTATATATATATATATATATATATATTATATATAATATAATTATATTTATAATATATAATATTTATATATCTATATATATATATATATATATATTATATATATATATAAGTTTAGGACAGGTTACATTAGCTTTAAATAAATAATTATGATTTGCTGTGAAGGTCTTTTATTGCAAGCAATTACCTCTTTATCACTTTTATTAAATAAAATTGTTTAGTTTTATTTTCTCTAGAAAACGTTAGATATATTATAGCGGTTTAAGCATGGCTTAATTCGTCATAGGCTTCGTGTTGTATTGCTGCCGAAAACAATTTATGTACTTTTTTGAAACAAACTTTAAGCATCTCTTGTATTAAATATATATATTATATATTATATATTATATATATATATATATATATATTTTATATATATATATATATCATATATATAATATATACTATATATATATATATCATATATATATATATATATTATATATTATCTATATATTAATATTTATTTAAGGTAATATTATAAATTTGGCAACTGTAGTTCTCTTTTAAATTTGACAACGGTTTTTCATAGGTATAACAGCAAATCGATTGATTTTTCTAAAAAAATCATTTTTAAAACTCTGTTAAACTCATTATTACCAATAAATATTTCAGTGAAACACATAATAACAGAAACACATAATAATATATTTGGAATAACACTGCAGAGCCACTCAAACTCGCTTTCACGGTAGCATACCGTGACTGGAGACACTAATTCTTATATTTACTGAGTGTCTCGAATGTCGACATTTGAAATAAAAATAGTTTAAATTAATAATACAATTTCTGTAGAAAAATCATGTATAAAGTACTTAAAAACAACAAAACAAAATTAAAAAAGAATTATGAAAGAGTATAGAGGAATTTGGGGAAAAGAGACAGGGTGTGTAGTTATTTTTAAAAGGAATCATCGCGGCAGTGTCGCGGAAACATTTAGAAGTAACATGTTACGTTGCAAATACGTTGCATTTGGAAGAAAAAGCGTCATCAACATAAGATGTCAATGTACTATACGAAGTAAGATTGATGTGAGAGTGGATGAACATTAACTCCCGCTGTGAGTGTTCTGCACATTGTGCTATATTGGTATTATTATTATTATAATTTAAAATTATTATATTATTAATTATTATTATTATATAATTATTATTTATTATTATTATATTTTATTAATTTTTTATTATTATTAAGATTATTATTATTATTATTATTATTATTATTATTATTTTATTAATTATTTATTATTATTTATTCTTATATTAATTAATTATTATTTATTATTATGTATTTTTCAGTTACTATGTACTTTATCTTCTCTTTTTAATCTGTATTGCATTACAAATAATTTTTTCATGATTTTAGTGTGGAAAATGAAGATTTATTTAGTAAATCAGTTAATTAGGTTGGGCTGGGTCAAAAATCACACAATGAATCTCAATTTGTTTCAGTACATTAATATTTTGCCAAGCAGGAACAGATAGGAGGGATGCACCAATGTAATTAAAAAATAACCCTTTGCAATGGCTAGACTGATACACACACAAAGAAAAACGCTCAAATTAGACAAATTTCAGGGTTCCTCAAAAAACAGTGTCTCAAAATATGGCATGCAAGTCCGTCAAAAATGAACAAGTTTTCAAATGTCAAAAAGAGAAAAAATAATTCTCACTGGTACTTTTTCTGTGGAGTAGTTAATTGTTCAATCTGATGAAAAAATTGCTCACATTTTAGACAGTTCTCAAGGACCCTTAAACTGTTCATTTTATATATATTTTTCCTTAAGAAACGTAAATTAAAATATTATATATATATATAACTATTAATAATACTAATAATATATATATTCTATATATATATATATATATATAATATATATATAGTATATATTATATATATATAGTATTAATATATTATATATCTATATATATATATATTTATATATATATATATATATGATAATATTATATATAATATCTATATAATATATATATATATTATCAACGGCTTGGTATTAAGCACCATTGCCACGCTAACAGTAACATTTGTTAGCTTTAACTCACAGAATTAATAAAAATAAACCTTAATGTAAAGCGAAGTTTAAAAATAAATATTGATAAGATATAATAAAAAATTTTAACTTATAATTTTTAATATATTAATTAAAAAAAATTATTGAAAAAATATTAAAAATAAAAATAAATAAATATGACTTATGGGTAACTATTTAAACAGTGAAGCATTGTGGCCAACAATTTCAAGCATTGGCTTTTCGATGTAAAGTAATCTATACATGTAATAAAGCTACTTATATGAAGTGGCTTTGATGACATTAAATCATTCGTTAGCCGTTAGCAATATTTTCTCTACGGCGATTAGGAAGTTATAGTTCTTCCATTCAGTTTTATTTATCTAATTAATTAAATCAGAAGTTTCGTTAAGATTAATTTTATTAATATTAATTTTTTCATTTTCCTATTTATAAAAGGTTTTTAAGGAATAATATCAGTTCAAAC
>JABUQX010076272.1:12500-15000 GCA_015478945.1 Trachelipus rathkii
TATATAATTATATAATATATATATATACATATATATTATATATATATATATGTATAAATAAATATATATAAATATTATATATATATATATATTATATATATAATATATATATGCATTATATATAAATTATATTTATATAATATAAATAAAATATATATATATATATATATATATATTTATATATATATATATATATTATATATATATATATTATATATTATATATTATATATAATATAATATAATATATATAAAGGCCAACTCCGCGTCCCCGTCGTGCACCCCGGGCAACGAGGACACCAGAGGTGTCCTCGGCTAAAGGAGATAGGGCTAGGGAAGGATAGGCCTAGCAAGCCACTTCCCGAAATAAACTGCTTGCAGAACTCAAGCGCGAGCCTCGGAAGCCGGACAGAACTTTAGACGACGACTTCGGCGAGATTTACGGAATAGGAATCAGGAAAACACTTTTAAGAATTATAGGTGTGCCACGATAAATGTGGGTACCTATGGAGATAAAGAGGAGGAGATAATAGATATCATGAAGGAGAGGAAGATAGATATGTTGGGGATGGCGGAGATGAGAGTGAGGGGGTGTGAGGAGGGTAAAGAAATGGGAGAAGGATTTGTTCTGATGTATAGTGGGGTGAGAGAAGGAATAAGAAAGCATGGTGTTGGAATTATAGTGGGACCAAGACTGTCACCATGTATACAGAAAGTAAAAATTATAAATGAGAGGTTGATGATGTGCGTATTGAAGATAGGCCGGATAAAATATAGAATATACCAGATATATGCACCACAACAGGGGCACTCAGAGGAGGAAAAAAACTAGATTTATGGAATTGATGGAGGAAGAGGTGGGGGTGGAGGAGGAGGGGGAGAGGTGCTTGTTGATGGGAGATTTCAACGCTAGAGTAGGAAAGAGAAGAGAGATGGAGAGAGTATTGGGACCATTTGGAGAGGATACAAGAAACATGGAGGGAGAGGCGTTGATTGATTTTTGTGTGAGAAACGACCTAAAAATAATGAACACGTTTTTCAAGCACAGAGAGTCTCACATCTTTACGAGGTATAGATGGAATCAGGTAACGCAACAATTCGATCAAAAATCAGTGATAGACTACATGATAGTCTCCGATAAAAGGATGGTTAAGAATGTAAAGGTGATCCCGGGAGTGTCCTTAGATGCGGATCATAGACTGGTGGTGGCGGACATGAAGATAAGAGGGAAGGGAGGAGTAAATGAGCAGAAGAGGGCAGTGATCAGAGTGGAGAAGTTAGAAGAACAAGAAACGAGACGAAATTATGAACGGGAAATGCAGGAAACCCTAAGGAATGAAGAAGAAAACGAAGACTTGCAGGATTTCATCAAGGAAGTGGCAGAGAAAACTTTTGGTAAAAGATGGGTAGGAGGTACTAGGAAGAGACATACACCATGGTGGAACGAAGAAGTGAAAAAGCAATTAAAGTAAAAAACAGGGAAAATGAGGAAGTGGCTGAAAAGAAGAACAGCGGCAGCAAGGGAGGAATATGTACAGGCAAGGAATGAGGCAGAGAGAATAAAGAGGAGGGCAAAAAAGATGGAGGCGGAGAGAATGGCAGGAGAAATAACGAGAGATGTGGGCGAAGGGAAGAAAAAGATATTTAAGATGGCGAAGGCGTATAGAAAACCAAAAACCGTAACTAGAAATATAAAAGATAGAAACGGAGAGACTCTTGTGAGACCGGAAGAAAGAAATGATAGATGGACCGAATACTATGAAGATCTGCTAAATGTAGAATACAGAGATCAAGAGGAAGAAGCTGTAGATCAGACGAGGGAGGAGGAAGAGGAGGAGGAAGCGGAGAGAAGAATATGAGGAGGCTATAAAAAGGATGAAGAAGGGTAAAGCCCCAGGAGAGGATGGAGTGGGTGTAGAGTTGGTGGTGGAGGGAGGAGAGGAGCTGAGAGGGAGAATCATCAGTTTGATGAACAAGTGTTGGAGAGAGGGAAAGGTGCCGGAAAGTGGGGCAAAGCAATAATAATACCGATATATAAAGGTAAAGGAGATGCAGGAAGCTGTAATAATTATAGAGGCATTTCACTGATGGACCATCTGGCGAAAATATACGAAAGAATATTGGAGAGGAGGCTGAGAGAGAAGGTAGAGCAGAGACTCGGAGAAGAACAGTACGGGTATAGAAGAGGAAGAGGAACGACGGACCTCTTATTCACACTAAGAATGGTTTCGGAGAAGATGCTGGAATATGGCAAGAGATTCTTTGTAGCGTTCATCGACCTGCAAAAGGCATTTGATTCGGTGCCAAGGAAAAAGCTCTGGAGAGCTATGAAGAGGAATTATGGAGTGAAGGGTAGATTAAAGAAGGCAATAGAAAGTATGTATGAGAAATGCAGTTGTAATGTTAGAACTGAGTGCGAGAACAATAGATGGTTTGAGGTGAAAACAGGAGTGAAGCAGGGGAGTGTTTTATCGCCACTGCTGTTTATATTATATTTAGAC
>JABUQX010076272.1:30000-31896 GCA_015478945.1 Trachelipus rathkii
TTCTGCATAGAGGTTATTCTGGATGCACCATGTATTCGAGGTTATTCTGGATGTACCATGTGTTCGAGGTTATTCTGGATAGAGGTTATACTGGATGCACCATGTGTTCGAGGCTATTCTGGATAGAGGTTATTCTGAATGCACCACGTGTTCAAGGTTATTCTGGATAGAGGTTATTCTGGATGCACCATGTGTTCGAGATTATTCTGGATAGAGGTTATTCTGGATGCACCATGTGTTCGAGGTTATTCTGGATGCAAAATATGCTCGAGGTTATTCTGGATAGAGGTTATTCTGGCAGGCGAGTTTACGACCTGTAGTTTGAGGATTAGAGGAAAACCATTCGCTGTGGTGAGCATTGAAATTTCTCAAATTGATAATTTCATAGGAAGGAAAATGAATGTGGGCTATTTTTGAGTTTAGATTGCCGAAATATTTTAAAAAACCCATTAGCATTTTAAGATGAATAAACAGAACCAATTAAATTTAACTGTAGATTTGAAAGTGAGAATAGTCTTCAAAAAGAAAATTCGGAAAACATAAAATTAGAAACAAGATGTCAGGCACGGTCATTGATCACATATACATACTAATTACTTGTGCTGAAAATTGAGGAGAGAGACAGTAAAATCGAAACCTAACCTAACCTAACCTAACCTAATCTAACCTAACCTAACCTAACCTAACCTAACCTAACCTACCTACCTAACCTAACCTAACCTAACCTAACCTAACCTAACATAACAACATAACATAACATAGCATAACATAATATAACATAACATAACATAACCTAACCTAGCCTAACCTAACCAACATAACATAACCTAACCTATGTTAGATGTGTTGGATATTAAATCAGTGAGGGGGTTTAGAATGTGATTATCGGATCATTAGGTGGCTTTATGTAAAATTAAGTTAGTGTGGGCTTGGATGGAGAGGAAGGTGATAAGGAAGGAAGTGGGTAGTATTAAGAGTGAGAAGGTAAGTGAACGAGGTAATAAAGATAAGTATTTAAGGGCGCTTGTAAATAATCAGTTGAATGCGACAAAGTTGAGCCTGAAAAAATCTGGAAGCAAATGAAAGAAGAGGTTGTTAGTAATGCAAAAGAAATATGCGGATTTTCTAAAGTATGAAATAAGAATGTTAACAGTGAGTGGTGGAATGAAGAGGTGATGCAAGCGGTTAAAAGTAATAAAAAAAACGTGGTTGAATGTACTACATGAGAATGATGAGGTTTCAAAAGAAAGAGGTTTGGAATTATATAGAAGAAATAAAGGAATACTAAAAGATGCATACGTAGGAGGAAAAAGGAGGTAAATGAACAGTTTGAAAGGAGGATGAATGGGAACATACAAGGGAATAGGAAGCTTTTCTGGAAGGAAGCACGAAATAGAGAATCTGCTTAGAATAATGCATAGGGATCGTGCTTTCGTAACTGATGAAATGGATGTGAGGAGAGTGTGGAGGGAACACTTCGAAAATCTGCATAATATTGGCAGTAATGAAAAGGTGATGGTGAATGTGTGTTGGTTTGATGGTGCAAGAAGGAATAGGTATTTTGGGGCGAGGTCATTAGTAAGGAGGAGGTAATGGGTAGAGTTAGAAGTTGAGGAATGGTAAATCTGCAGGTATAGTTGAAATTACTGGTGGAATGATCAAGAACGAAGGCGAGATGGAGATTGAGTGGACTTGGATGTTGTGTAACAAAGTTTTTATAGAGGGTATAGTTTCGATAGATTGTATGAGAGCAGTAATAGTACCCTTATGTAAGGGTAAAGGGGATAAGGATAACTGTTGGAATTATAGAGGAATTAGTTTATTGAGTGTTGTAGGGCAGATGTATTCTGGCCTTTTGGTTGAAAGGTTGCGTCGAGTGACTGGGGGACTGATTTG
>JABUQX010076273.1:15000-20000 GCA_015478945.1 Trachelipus rathkii
ACTATCAAAATGTTTGCCTGATTTTGTCAGTTCAGAAAAAGATTTAAAAAGTTTACACACATTGTTTTGGATTGGAATTTGTTCCATAATACAAGTTAACACAAGGATTTTCGAAGTTAAAAATTTTGTTTATATTTCGAATCTGTTCCAACATTTTTGTAACTTCAGACCTTTTAAACCTATTATCTGAGTTCATTTAATCTTAAGATTCTTGTAGTTGGATCAAAATTTTTATTGTATATTGTTCGGTTACAATTACGATTATAGTACTAAGTAACCCAAACGTGCACAGTTTTGAGAAAACATTCATATATATAGTCAATTGTTGGGTTTTGTAAGAAGCTGCATGAGACCAGTCCTGTTCTTATATGAACAAGAGTTCTTTTAGCTTTATCCTTGTTTAGCAATAAGAAATTACAGTCAATAATCTTTTTAAAATTCACCAAGTTTTGTTACGAAGGGGATATATATATATATATATATATATAAAATATATATATATATATATATATATATATATATATATATATATATATATATATATATATATTATATATATAATATAGAATATATATATATATATATATATATTATATATATATATATATATTTATATATATATATAATAATATATATATATATATATATATTATATATATATATATATATATATACCTATATATATATATATCTATATATATACTATATATTTAATATATATATATAAATTATATATATTATATATATATATATATATATATATACTATTATATATATATGTATATATATATATAATATATATCATATATATATATATTTTATATAATATTATATATTATATATATATATATATTATATTAATATATATATCCCAAATAACCCAAATTAATAATTTAAACATACAAATCATAAACTTAATCAAATCACACGCCTCAAACAACTTTCAAAAATTTCTAACAAAAAACCTTCAGAACACAAACAACAATAAAATGTGGAACACAATAAAAATCTGAAAAATGAAAAAAATCCACCCTCCCACACATGAATCCATAAAAAATACAAACTCTCAACTCCCACAAACAACAAAACAACACGCAAACCTCTTCGCTACACACTTTGCAAAACAAAGTCATAAACCTATCAGCCCACAAAA
Organism: Trachelipus rathkii; assembly: GCA_015478945.1. NCBI lineage: Eukaryota > Metazoa > Arthropoda > Malacostraca > Isopoda > Trachelipodidae > Trachelipus > Trachelipus rathkii. Next base: position 16,154 of record JABUQX010076273.1, read on the forward strand.
CAGGAAAATATAATCAAATCCCTTAAGAAAATAAAAATTAATCACGACCAAACAATAGAAATAACACCAAATGACATAAAAAAAATCATAAAAACCCTTAAAACCTCACTGGACCTGACAACATCTCAGATATGCACCCTAAACACTTAGGTAACTCCACACTAACCCATTAAGCAGACATTTACAACTTTCATTAAAGTAAATTTTATTCTCTACATTTGGAAAAGAGCAATCATCATTCCAAAACTAAAGCCAGAAAAAGATCCCTCAAACCCCTCCTCCTATCGTCCAATCTCACTGCTATCCATTGTATGTAAACTCATAGAAAAGCTCATATTAAGGACAATAAAACCACACATCCCAAAACAAGCGTTACAACACGGCTTCCAGCAAAACCACTCAGCCAAAACTGCTCTCACAAACACAATTCAATAAATAATAAATAGCTTAAATCTCAGGACCTCACGCAAAACACTACTTATAGCAATCGACATAAACAAAATCTTTGATACAGTCCCAAGATACAATCTAATCTACAAAATAATACAATCAAACATCCTCATTAATTTAAAGAAATGGCAACCCAACTTCCTATCAGGGAGAACAGTCCAAGTACAGATCAATAGCAAAAAATCACGTACAGTAAATATTCAAAATGAGGTACCTCAAGGAGCAATCCTATCCCCTACCTTATTCAACTTATTTAGTCTACCTGCCAAAACCACAAATACACCACACAAACATAGCAACCTACTCAAATGATATCAATATAACCACCATACACCAAAACCTAAGCAAAACAATTCTTATGACTCAACAATATACCAACCAAATTCTAACTTGGATAACTGACAGCAGAATGTCTGCATCACCTAGCAAATCATCTATCACACTAATTACAATAGAACGCCATTTTGGCACTACTAACCCCCAAATCTTTTTAAACAGTATAGCTATTCCAATAAACAACACACCCACAATTCTTGGGGTAGCACTGGACATACACCTAACCTTCACAAAACACATTGAAAACAGCAACATCAGTAAATAGGAAACTAAACATACTGATAACCATAGCTGTCACGGACATTAATAACAATAAACAAATATCCATCACTATCAACAAATAATGCATCCGTCAACATTAATTTATGCGTCACCCATATGGCACCCATTATTAACCAAGGGAAACATGAGAAAACTTCAAACCACCAATAACAAGGCACTCATAATTATAACAGGTTGCACAACTACAACTCCACAATAACATTTACATGATGAAACAAAAATATTACCCATTGATAAACATTTGGAAATGAAAGGCACACAGTTCTACGCTAAAACATAAATGCCTCAACACCCGTGTCACGCTACATTTTCCAACCCTACTAACCACAAGTTAAAACAACCTCCATCTTCCCCAGCCTTAACATATAAACAAATCCTAAACAACATGCGGCCCCCACATGGGAACACCTCTTATACAAAACAAATACACACACACATAACTGAAAATTATTTAAGAAACAGACAACTAATAATATACTAAATGAGCATTCACCAGAAATTGCATCTGAGTTCAACTCTCTTAGGGTAACAGTTCAATCATATTTGGTCAAACTAAGATACGGCCACCACCCAAACCTGCAATATTACAAATACAGGTTTAAACTTAACCAGATCACATCAAATATCTGCACAAAACGCAACCAGGCCCCGGAGACTGTGTCTCACCTCCTCCTAGAGTGTCCAGCTAACCATCATCACAGAGCAATCTAGAACATTACAAATTTAAGCGATCTTTGGAAAGGGGCCGACTGCGGCGGGTGTGTGGCCACTCTGAAGGGGGGTGGCCAGGGGACGAGAAAATAAAAAAAGTAAGTAGAAAATTATGTATATATATATATATATATATATATATATATATATATATATATATATATATATATATATATATATATATATATATATATATATATATATACTATATATATATATATATATATATATATATATATATATATATATATATATATATATATATAAATATATATAATAAAAAATGTGCTTTCACCTTATTTTCATGATAAGGATCTTCCTCACTTTCAAAAGATATTTCCCCCTCTTCTATTTCTTTCTGAATTAGGTGATTTATTTTTCTTGGACACCCAGGCTGTCTGTTGGGAATATTTTTGGTTTTTCCTTCCTCTTACAGAATTCGTGTGAGTCTTTTCCTCTGTCACTTACATGTTCCTGGCCTGTACGTGAATTCGATGTGTTAGAGAGAATTTCAACTTAAATTGTTAAGTATATTTCAAATAATCTTTCTATTTTCTCATATCATTTAGGAAGCAGTTTAGAAAGATTTTAGGAAGGAAATGTAACACCTCGCACAACATATAATCTTCTGCCCCATCCGAAGACCACGCTCTCTAAACCTTAATTTGACTCGAATAGAGTAGGGATTTTTCCCTTATTGGTCAATATCTTCATTACTTTTGATTAGTTTATGTACTGAATGCAAATAAAGTATATGTTTGTTTATTCAGCACTACACTTTTTCAAATGAATATGTTAGATCTATATTATTCCTAATAAAAATATATATTTGATTTTACTACATATTTTTCTTTAAAGAATCTTCTATCATCCAACCAAACTTTAAATTTCTAATCACGCACTATAAACCTTATTTTGGCCAGAATATAGTGGTGATTCTTCTCTAATTGGTAAATATCTTCATTACTTTTGATTAGTGTATGTACTGATTGCAAATAAAGTATGTTTGTTTATTCATTACTACACTTTTTCAAATGAATATGTTCTATCTATATTATTCCTAATAAAAAAATTATATTTGAAGTTACTAGATATTTTTCTTTAAAGGAGCCTCTATCATCCAACCAAATTTTAAATTTCTAACCTTTCCTTTTTAACTAGAGAAATAAGCAAATCTCAACCATTTAGGTTTACCTCAAATTAGTAGCTAGACTAGCATACCCAACTAAAATGTTTAAATTAATTTCAAATACATTTAAATATTTAAGGTTTACCTTACTTCAAGAATTTTTCCCAACATAACCACATAATGCTTGCCCAAATCAATGAATGAACCCTAGACACTTGTACTTAAAGCGGTCTAAATTTGAACTAATCTGCTAATATTGCGCTGTATATTAAGGCAAGATTAGTTAATACATTTCGCTAATTATCATTGTACTATAGCACTAAATATTCATGTAAAACCTTTAATATTCAAAATATTTCAAAATATATAAATTTTTTTTTAATACTTATTTAGAATATCAATATTTTGTTTAGAACACTTCAATGTCAAGATGATAAAAGACTAGACAAAATTTTTTTGTTCAGAAATAAATTCAAAAACCATTCTATTATTTTCCTTTTGTGATTGCATATTAATTTTTTATTTTATATTTATTTTTAAGTAAATGCATATACTCCGGTCAAAGTTTACATTTTACTTAGTTTTCCATTCAGATGTTGAAATTATTTTACTTATTTTTAAAATGCTTAATTTATTATGAATTTACTGCATTTTAAACATTTCCTATCTTTATCAGAAATTTTCAAAAGTTGAAGATCCACTCCATCTCCATCTTTGTCACCCTCTTTAGGAAATGAAATATTTTCATATTTGCTTGATTTACCAATATGTCTTGAATTTACCATTGAACACACAATTAATTCTCAGTAATGTTTATTACGAGCATTAATATGGTTGCAGATATCATTAATCTTTAGTTTTCTATTTCTTGAATATTCAACTCTTTCTATATGGTTTAAACTATTTTCACTCTGTTTTGAACATTCCTAATTTGAATGG
>JABUQX010076274.1:5000-10439 GCA_015478945.1 Trachelipus rathkii
TATTATTATTATTATTATTGATTATTAATTATTATTATGTATTATTAAGTAATAATAGTATTTTATTAATTTAAATTTACAATTATTATCTAATTATTATTATTATTATTTATTATTATTTATTTAATTATTTTATTATTATTATTAATTATAATTGTTATTATTATTATTATTATTATTATTATTATTATTATTATTATTATTATTATTATTATTATTATTATTATTATTATTATTATTATTATTATTATTATTATTATTTATTATTATTATTATTATTATTATTATTATTATTTTATTATTATTATTATTAATATTATTATTATTATTTATTATTATTATATTAATTATTATTATTATTTTTATTATTATTGTTATTATTATTATTATTATTATTATTTAATGAAATAAAAACCATAAGTAGAAAACCATATTATTTTTCTCAAAATAGGATGAAGTAACATTTCACTATATTTTATATAAAAATTGAATATATATTTCCATTTAATAAGATGACTATTTTTAGTCGATGAAATATTAAAATTTAAATTTAATTTTATTTAATAATTGATAATTAAATTTTATTATAAGAAATTGTAAATATATATTAATTTAATAAATATTCTAAAGGGAAATTAAAGCTAATATAAGGCACTCGCATAGGAGTTAATCAGTCAAATATCAGGCAATTGCATAATTTTGAATTAGCATATGATTTAGTGGGTAATTTTGTCATGATTTAATAGCTGTGATTTAATTAGTAATTTATATTGTTCCTACTCATTCGGGTTTCTAGTTTAAGTTCATAAATTGTAAGTACCTATTTTAAAATTTAAGATGTTTTTAAATTAAAGAATTATAATTTCTGATTTGAAACTGAAAATAGCAAACAACTAATTCAAATAATTAAACAGGTGAGTCATGTGGGTGATGTTATAGAGACGCATGGCTTTTTTAATATAAAATGAGAATCATTGTTCACTAGATGAACAAATGGATCAATGCGCATATATTTAAGATTTTATGATAATTGATTTCAAAAACATTATTTTAAGATTTGCAATACTTTGCATTACTTTTCATAAAATTTAATTAGTATAGACAATTACACATATACTTAAAAATACTGTCTAATCATTTTTTATAAACTTCAGAAATCATGCTTCATATAAAATTGATATAAATGAGTATATAAAACTTAAGTTTTCTCTCTCTCGATGGATTGCTAATTTGTGATAGTAAATATAAAACTTGTAGTATTTGCTAAAAATCATTATATGGATTAGATAAGTTTTTTAAATTTCCAATATATAATTTTATAAGAGAATAAGACTACAAACTATATAAACGTAACAAGTTGAGACTCAATGTGGGATCTTCTAATTCATTTATTATCTACAATTCGGGGGAAATTCAGCAATTCCGGTGTAAAAAATCTTTAAAAGAATCGTCATAATTCTTGAGGAAGCTCTTGGAATGACTAATAATTTGCACATTTGTAAGACTAGGTAGTATTGATATTTTACCTGCAAATTAAATAATTAACTATATCTTTAAATCTAGTTTATAGAACAATAAATAAAAACATTATTCTATATCCATGACCATAAATGAACCAAGAAAACAGCCAACCTTTAAAGTTCTCGTAAAAAATGGACTGGCACAAGCCAGTACCAATCTGTGAGCGTAAAACGTTGTCCCATCTTTTAGAGAGAGAATCCTGTCCGAGGAAGCAACATCTCTTTTTAAGGATAAATGACACAAAAATGAGTCTCAAAACATAATCACTCCGAAGAATACAACCAAAATCAATCTAAATATTATTAAATAGACAGAATAAAAAAGATCAAAATGAAAGGTGCTGTTTTAAGAGCCCTTAAAGTGGTATAAAATCAATACGCACGTCTGTTTAAATATTAAGGTGAAAAAAATCGAATCAGCACCACAGTCGAGCTCAAAATCAACAGCTATTGTACAGGGTATGCAAGGAAAAAATAGTGCTACCACTCAGCAAAATATACGAAATCGCACTCACACCCTATTCTAAGATTACAGCTCGGTAATAAAATGAATAAGCTCAGTCCCCAGGAAGGATATAATAGCTAATTACCGTGTTTTAAATTCGGGAATCAAGAACTAATAGAGCTCACCCAGACATATACGAATCGGAACGCTTTTCTTATAGGGATTTTCTTAGAGAGAAAATGGGGGGCTCAGCCCGGAGCAAAATCAACCTATTTTTAAAATTATTAATGGAAAAATAGGGGCTCAGCCGGAGGAAAATAAAACCCTTTTTAACGGATAAAACTATAATATCATTATTCCGGGTACATACAGGTAGATAAAATCAAACCGTTTTTACGAATTAGGAAAAATAATATTATTGAACCTGGAGCAAAAATCAACCGTTTTTAAGATTAAGGAAAAATGGGGCTCAAGCCCGGAGCAAAAATCAACCAGATTTCGCTTTTAGATCACAAGAAAAAATGGGCTCACCCGAGAAAAAAATCAAAACACACCGTTTTTACATGATTCATAATTATAAAACTGTAGTGGTTCATTGCCCGGAGCAAAAATCAAACCCTTTCTTAATGCATTTAGGTAAAACAATATGAGTGCACATGCATGTCCGAGCAAATATATCAAAACCCTTCTGATTTTAAAGTATTAAGGAAAAGTGGGAGCTCTACAGCACCGGAAAATGAAAAAATAAGAAGAATTCTGCTTTTTTTATAAGATAAAGAAAAATGGGGCTCACCCCGCAGGAAAAATAAAACCCTTTTTAAGATTTAGGAAAAATGGGCTCAGCCTGGAAGCAATAATCAAACCCTTTTTAAGATAAAGGAAAATGGGGCTCAGCCCGGAGGCAAAATCAGACCCTTTTTGAGCTCATTAAGAAAACTGGGCTAAGCCCGCTGGAGCATAAAAACCCTACCCTTGTGTGATAATTAAGGAAAAATGGGGACTATACAAGCCACTCGCAATTGAGTAATAATATCCAAACACCCTTTTAAGTTAAGGAAAAATGGGCTCAGCCCGGCAAAAATCAATAAACCTTTTTCAAAGAGTATGTGGTAAAAATGGGCTCAGCTCGAAGGAAAATCAAAACCGTTTTTAAGATTAAGGAAAAATGGGCTCAGCCCGGTATCGTAAATTGAAACACTCCCATTTTTAAGTATTTAATAGACAAAAATGTGGGCATCAGACCCGGAGAAATAAATCAAACCGTTTTTTAAGTTTAAGAGTCAGAGAAATGGGAGGCGTCTCAGCTTCATAGAGTAAAAAATCAATACGTTTTTTAATGATTAAGCAAAAATGGGCTCAGCCCGGAGGCAATAAATCGACCCTTTTTAATGAAACTTAGGAAAATATGGGCTCAGCAACAGAACCAAAAATCAACCCTTTTTTAAGATTAAGAACGTTAATACATATGGCTCAGCCCGGGGGAAAAATAAAACCCTTTTTAAGATAAAGAAAAATGGGCTCAGCCGGAGAAAAAAGAGATAAAACCCTTTCTATAAAGATTTAGGAAAAATCGAGGGCTCAGCCCGAGCAAATTTTATAAATCCTTCAGTTTTGAGAGGGAAAAATGTGGGCTTCAGACACCTGAGCATAACTTATGACCTCTTTTTAAGATAAGTTTGATATAATAATGAGGTCCTCTAGCCAGTAGGATAAAATTTAATATCCTATTTTTTTTTAAGATTAAGATGTAAAAAATGGCGGCTACACTCCCGATGATAAATATAATACTCCTTTTAAAGATATATAAGGAAAAATGTGGAGCTCTAAGCCGGATGGATATAAAATTTTAAACATCCTATTTTTTTATTAAGAATTTCGGAATAAAATGGAGTGTGCTCACCGGGAGCAAAAATATTTCATATAACATTCTTATTTTTAAAGAATTAAGATGAAAAATTATATAATATTATAGTTATGGGTCTATAAGTCTCATTAACAATTAAATTTAATAGTATTTTTATATGTATTTAGAGTTAAATATAAGTGGTGCTTCTACTCATTAGTGTAAATATAAATTAAATTACCGATTTTTATTTATTATTATTTAAGGAAAAATTATGGTCTATCTGATCTCGAGGAGTGAATAATCCAAAACTCTCATTTTTTAATGATTATTGGAAAAATTGGTGAGATCTATTAGTATTACTCTCGGAGGAAAAAATCTCTAAAACGAGGTGTGTTAGTGTGAGAGTTAATTATTATTGAGTGTGTGGATTTTATTTGATTATTATATTGAATAAATAATAATAGTAATGGTAATAAAATAATAATAATAAATAATATAATAATAATAATAAATAATATATGATATATGATAATCGAGATAATAATAATAATATAATAATATAGTAATAATAAATAATAATAATAAAATAAATATTATTAATTATTATCTATTAATTATTATTATTATTAATTATTATTATTATTTATATTATTATTATTAATTATTATTATCTTTATTACATTCAACACACTCTCAATTTATTTGGGGAGAGCCAACGTTCAGGTGGTCCTAGTTCACTCTAGTGGTTTAGAGCGAACCGGTTACTGTTAACGATCTTCTATCAGTGAACGCGGAGTCCAGTTTGAATCTCGCTGGTGGAGAGGAAAATCTCCTTGTGAGGAAGTGCAGGTGTAATACGTGTCTGTGCTTTTTTGGGGGGGGTGGGTGACTCATTTAAGGTCTTTGACTCGATTTGAATTGAAGAGTCAAGGAGATTTTTCTCTCCATCAGCGGGCTTTCGAAACAGCTGGACTCCGCGTCGGCTGAGTTTACAGTAACGGGTCCCGCCTTATCCACTTAGGGTCATCATATGTGCTGTATGTGTTGATTATTTGCTTTAAGATGTATGCTGTGGTTTTTATGCAGCGATGTCGCGAATCGTCCCTCCCTAGTAAAGATGATATATAAAGAAATGAATGTATTGGTATTTGGTTGGCTCAGAGGACACAGTGTTGTTTACACGTCGTGTTGCAATTAGTAGAACGCCCTTTTCAGACAGAGCTAATTGCATCTTATTTATTGGCTTTTTGAAAATTTGTAATAATATAAATTATTTGTTATTCTAGGTTATGATAAATGATGAAAATTTTTATAACTTTAAGTCCTAATATTTTTTGGATTTTGTTTTTGATTTTGATTATTATTAATTCATTATTATTATTTACTTGGATTATTTTATTTATTATATTATGTATTATTATTATTTTAGTTTATATTATTATTATTATTTTATTTATTATATTATTATTATATTATTATTAATTATTTATTAATTATTATTCATATTTTTAATTATTATTATGTTTGTTATTATTATAATTATTATTATTTATATGTATTGATATTATTAATATTATTAACTTCCTATTATTGTTATTATTATTAATTATTATTATTATTATTATTAT
>JABUQX010076275.1:5000-15000 GCA_015478945.1 Trachelipus rathkii
GAAGGAAGACAGAAAATTCAGTAACAAAAAATGGATTGCCCATAAATTGCTTAGATGGACAAAATCTTGAGCTTTAAATTTTTTGTACAGTTCAACAACCCAAGAAAAAGCTTTTAATGGTTGATGTTGATCTGAAAAAAGTTGTGTAACATCTATATATTAAAACACTAGAAAAATTTTGGAATCACTTTAGATAGATATCGAAGATTTTAAATAGATGTCAGCAACTATAGTTAGGTTTAAAGTAGTATATATACAAGAAATAGAAACCAGTTATCCAGAATATCCCACATAAGAGGAATTTTTTATATTTTGAAATTTATTATTTGCAAACATAAATATTTTTTAGACATGAGTCAATACTAACAAATTTAAGTTATAAGTTATAACCTGAGAGAGATCCATGACTGAAGTATACAGGCCAAAATATTAGGAATTATAATAATAAGGTAGAGGAGAGAGAGTGATGAAGAAGACTGATCAGTATGTTAGAATATTTGAAGAAGTAAGGCAGAGTGTAGAAGAAAATGAGAGTGTAGCTAGAAGAAGAGTAAGAGAGAAGGAATATATTAATTAGTTTGTATTTATGAAATAATAAATTGAAATCTAGTTTGTTATCTTATCGTCAAAAAGAAATGAAACTCTTTTGTTATTTATTAATTTTTATATACTTGCAAAAAGCATGTTAAAATTGACGCAAATTTAAATTTTCTAAAAAATAATAATAATAATAATAATATAATAATAATAATAATAATAAATTAAGTAAATAACAATAACTACATAGTATATACAAAGATAATAAGCATAACGAAATATCAGATAAAAGGCGGAGTATAAAACGAGATTAATATAAAATAATAAATATCTGAATATAAATACAGAATAATAATAATTAATAATAATAATGACGACACTCACAATACAATCCTAACGATCACAAGAATAATTACAATTCCAACTAGATACTTATATAATTAGAGAGCAGTAAACTCATAGGATAGATTTATGGAAGAGATGTAGCAGTATAATATAGATAAGAGAGATATGATTAATGTACTTTAATACACGGGCATAAGGATGATTTAAGTATCTCGAATTTAAAAAGGAGAAAGCTTATTGGAAAACGGCGAGGAGGGATGACCGATTCTCCGCTTTCGTTTAGAGGTCATAGAACTGAGAAGGCGAGAGGAAACGTGACAAGCACAGAGGGCTATTATACGTTGGTATTCTTTTCTTCATCCAATAAACCAAAATAAAGCAGTTTAAGTAATAGATTCATTATTTCGACATCTCTCGAAGTAGATGTCGGTTGCGAATACTTTTTATTTTCTTATTTTTAGTATTCATCAATTTATTTATAGTCTATCTCAGGCTAACATACTATAATGGTAACACTCAATCTATAAAGAATAAGTACAATTAGAGCCATAGGAGAGTTAATAATTTCTCTCCTCTCTCACTTCTTATAATCATTCTCTCAGAAACAAATATTTGAATTCATCTCTCTCACAGCCTGTCGTGTGCTAGCTTTCCATGGCTGTACTTCTCTCTAGTACACACTTATCACAAGATCTTCAATTATGTTAAAATATAAAGTATCGTCAATACATGAAAGAGATTATTATGAAAAGATCTCTCTCTATTTAGTCTTCTCTTACTTTCTAACTTCTCTACTATCTTTTCTTCCTCTTCCTCCTTCTCTTTCGCCGTTGTTGCTTCCGTTGGCGTCATTCGTTGTTGCAGCATTTTAACTTTCATAAATATCTTTCCATCATATATATATCCACTATCTTTATCTATAATAATATATATATATATATATATATATTATATTATATAAATATTATATACTATATTATAATATTAATATATATTATAATATAATATATATATATAATATATATATATATATTATATTATATATATACTATATATATTAATATATTATATAATAATATATTTATTAAAATACTTATATATATATATATTATAATATATATATATATATATATATAAATATATTTAATATTATTAATATATATCTATATATATATACTATAATATTTAAAATTTTGAGAAAAAAAATTAAATCTTTTTAACTTGAAGCGCAATTGGTATGAAAGTAATAAAGTAATGAGGTAAACTAAATGACTCTAACAAAGTAAGTAAATTATTTTATATTATTTATTTTTATTTAATATTTAATATCTCAGTATGCTTAGCACTATAACTTATACACTTAAAACATTCTGCTAGAAATTGATACTCGAACCCGAGATGTTTCTCTTACTATTATATGATAGCAATACTTAGTAGTATATAGAGCCTGATTGTTAATTTTAATTTTAATTCCCTTTTGTTCAGAGTAATATTATTAATATATATATATATATACTTTTATATATATTATATCATGTATTTAATATATATATATATAATATATATACCTATATACTTCATATTATAATATAATATTGCACGTTCTTTTTTCTAATGAAGTGCTTCAGAAAGGTAGGCAATTAAAAGTAAAAATAAATTAAAATTTCGAGAGAATAAAATATTGAGCAATTATTTTACCTTTACAACAGGTGCAACAAGATGGATCCTCTTCGTCATTAGATGGTGGAATATATTTGTTTGAAGGAATTTTACCAATGATAGACTGCCTCCTTCGTCTATTCTTATCACTTAATCTTGATAAAGAAATGTGATGATGAATGTTATTAGGATTAGTGTTGTTGGACTTTGGTTCTATAATTTTAACTTCTGAAGTTTCTGGTTTGTATGAAACTGACGCAGTTTCATTATTACCTTCACTTGAAGAAGAGGGTCTTCTTGTAGAGCTTGGAGATAACCTTGTTGCTTGAGTTTGATCGCTACGACCACTGTGTTCACTGTGGATGCTTTCATTATCATCATCAGAGCAAGGATTAGTGTAACCCCCTCCTGGAACCTCTAAAGTTGCAGGTTTAACTCTGCTGAAATCGAAATATTGGATTTTAATACCGTAGAATGTTGAATAAATTCTCTAATAATTTGAATAATTTCGAATAATTTCAACTAATTTTTTTTAACTCTTGTTTTATATGCTGATGACAAAACTTAATTTAATGTATAAGAAAAAAAATTGAAAAAAGAAAAGCACGAAATTATTTTATATATAATTAATTGTTATTTATTGTTATCATACTTGATTATATCACAAAAATGAAAATTACAATTCAACTTGCGTATTCCCACATATATATGCACACAATCACACAAAGTTGCACACACAAGTGCGTAACCTACTTATAGCTGTAATCAGCTCTAGTGAAAATACTAAAATATATATATATGAAGATAAAGGTATGCGGTTAATTTGAAATTGTTAAATTTTTAGCTTAAATTTCGATATGTTATAATTTAGAAATATTTACTAACAATATATAATATATATATATATATACACTATTTAATCATACATATAAGATTACATCGATATCTTCACTATCTAATCTAATCTACACTATTTAATAGTACATATAATATTATATATATATATATATATAGTATATATAAAACAGTTTTTCCATCTTTATACTCGACATAATCTTCCAAGCATCTATAACATCTTGGAAAACACACAACTCAAACCTTTGTCTGTCCTTAGAATTCTTGGTGTTTCTTTTTCTCGTGATTTAATTGGAAAGGTCATATACTTTCTCTAAATAATTTTATTAGAAGTTAGTTGTTCTGAAATGTCTTCGTAATTTCTTATTGCCATACCAGTTGCTTGCTCATTATAGGGTGTGGTTTCTCCCTTTTTTTATGGATGTAGTTGCCATCACTTATCTTGGGTGGTTCAACTCATACAACCTTCTTGAAAAGGTGGAGTCTACATCTCTTCGTCATATCATTTATTTTTTACTCTCGTTGACTCTTAAAATATTTTTCCAGTCATTGAACTGGTGCATCACACTTCTTTAAATTACAACAATTTTATTACAACAAACTCTTTTCTTCGGAACTCTCTAAAACATATCACCTTCTCATTGGAGATTTAATCTAATCCTTTTTCCTCTGTTTCATCCTTCCACTGCCCATGTATGTCTCCAGATATGATGGCAATGTTCATTCTTTAATGTACTTACTCTACTTGTAATTTCAGGAACCCTCTAACTTCTTTCATATTCCTCACATGATTTGGCGTTCACATATTCTGCTGCGCATGTAGCTGAGCATTATCGAATCGGAACTCTACCCAACTTTGGGTGGAATATGGTTTGGCAATTAACCTTTGTCCCACCAGAGGGTATCATATATATATTATATTTATATATAATATGTAGATATATATATAATATATATATATATATATATTATATATGGAGGTTTATATAAAGACACAAATCCATTGATACATAATATACCTATTATTTATGAATCATCATTATTTTTTTTTATATGGAGATTTATAATATATATATATATATATATAATATATAATATATATATATATATATATATATATATCTTAACTAAATATGTATACTAGGACATTCTGCTTTTTAATATATATTATACTTAATATATATATACATATATAAATATAGTACTACTAGGATCCTATATATATAATATATATAATCTTATATATATATTATATACCACTTATATATATATGATAACCTTATATTATTTCGTTAATTGCATATTATATCAATATATATATATATATATAATAATATATATATTATCTAGTATATATATATTATATATATATATATATTAATTAACACTCACGGAGGAAATAAAAACAAAGTTAAAATTGGTGAACGAGGATTTTCGAAAGGATCATTCGCCCTTTCCTCATTCAGGCTCAACTGATTATTTAAACTACTAAATAAAAACAAAAAAAAATAAAATAAGATAGTACATTGAAATGCAAGAGGAAGTATAAGGTAGAGCTACACAAATTGCTGTTGGTTTTATTTAAAGAGAAATGAAATTTTTTTAGAATTTTAAAAAAATACTTCAACAACGATTAAATTATGTTTGGATTGGTTTGCCTCAGGATATGGATGCTCTTTATAGTTCACTTACAACTTTTGAATATAGGTTGAATAGCAAAATAGACAATTTAAGCGTTAAATTAATAAATAGTTAAAATGCGTTGATCTCTTTGCTTGATATTATTTAATTTGTGCAGCATTCGGTTTATGGATGGTGAAATTATGCATATTAAATCAGTGGTCAAAACATTGGGATACCCTGCACATTTTGTTTCAAGAGCTCTTACGGCCGCTAAAAAAAAGCGTCGTTTACAAGAAAATAAATCAGAGTCTGTTGTATAAGAATATTTATTGAAGGAAATATTACACCTTTATCAGACAGTTGTAAAAAATTCATGGCAAAAGATTTTTCACCCGTATCTAATGTTCCTTTAACTATTAAAAGTACTTTCATAGCCAAAAAATTTTATCTAAGCAGGCATCATAGTATTCAAGGAGTTTACGAGATCCCTGTAGGGTTGGTAACAGTATTACATGGTTTACTGTCCAAAAGTAGTTTAATCTGATGTCGTACTTTAATTATGTATTTCACTTCAACGCTGAAAATTACAAGTTAATCTCCTTCGAAATATGACCCTTGGGGAGGTTACATCAGCGTTCAACGTAATTCTTGCACAGCAGTACCGGAAGTCATTTTCCCGAAGTGTGTTTAGTTCACGTGTTACAAGTATTTTTATGTTTTTCCATCGTCCCAAAAATTATTGAACTCTTTAACTTCATTTTCGATTAGGAGAAGGTAGAAAATCCGCACGGAAGCTAGATCTGGCTATATGAGGATGTGGGAAGTAACTTGATATGTTTTTCCTTTCGCCAGCAAATTCTATGATTGAGAGAGCAGTGTGAGATGGCGCGTTAATCGTGGTGCAGCTCCCAGTCGTCTACAATGTTTGTTCTGATCGCTTGAAACGTTTTCAAAAGGCGTTCCATCAGACATCTTTTTATCTTTGTAAAAGACGATAATTAACTGTCCTGCCCTGAAGTACATAATCCTTGAAAAAATACCAGCGCTGTCGAAAAAAACAATAATCAGAGTTAATTTTTTGTGTGTCATTTCGCACTTTGCCGTTTGGTTTCAGGATCGTACTAAAAACCCCATGATTCTTCGCCTGTTATAACTTTATCCAAAAATTAATGCTCCATTTCGAGTCTTTGCCAAGTAAATCTCTGAAAATTTTGACCTTTGTTCGCTTTCTGCTCACAAGACAAGTCTTTCGGCACCCTTTAAAGTTTTTTTTTTTGCACAACTTTTTTGCTTCAATGCAATGGTTGTTAAAATTCTATGAAAACTCTATTTTTATCCAAACCAATTTCTTCTGCAATCACTCTGAACACTGAACCGGCGGTCTACTCATCACAGGCTCTAACAACTTTTCCACATTTTTCATCGTCTGTTACGAGATTAGTCTTTTCACAACGAGGATCGTCGTTCACATTTTCTTCGGCCCTCTTTAAAAGCTTTTGTGCCACTTAAAAAAAACCATAGTTCTCGATAGAGCGCTTCCCCATAAGCTTCGTTTAAAGAAGCAAATGTCTCAGTGCAGACTTGTTACGTTTCACAAAAGAATTTGATAGCGTAATGCTGCTTAATATTTAACCTTCATTCGCAAAAACGTAACGAGGCTAGAAAACACGCCCATATCACAAGATGTCGTGCAACAAAGTAACGAGGTTAAAACACACGCCCATACTTAAACAGATGTAGTGTAACACTTACTTTAAATATTTTTTTAGGGTTATCGCCATTCGCTTAACTCGATTTTTGCTTTGAATATTTTTTTAGAATTATAGAACAATTACTGTACTGTTAAAACAAATCCTATCACTTTATTAATTGAGGAAATTATGAATTTTTTTTTATTATTATTAAGAAGTACCTATTCTTTGAGTGTGGGAGAATTTAAAAGTCTGGAACTGATTGTGAAAGACAGTTTCAAAGGACTTCATTTCAGCTTCCCACTAGTAGTGAAGCAGAAACAGACTTGCAATATGTGTTTGTGCGTGTGTTTGCGTACGCAAGAGATCTTTTTTTAAATCGAAGAAACGCCCATAGTTATGCAAATCAAATGACGGTAATGCCATGCACTTTAGATTTAATAACAGGGTTACAGATTATGTCGAGATAATGTGTTTGATCTCTACCAAAAATGACGTGCACAGAAGTCGGTTATAAAGTCATTTCTTATTAAAGATGTCAAAAAATTTTTAATTTCTGTAATAATAATTTATTAGACGAATTTGCAAACATTGTTCGTAAACATTTTTCAAAATTGTCAAAACTTGTTAAGCATCTAAACAATAACATTACGTAATAAACCAACCATCTGGTTGGAATTGTAACTTTTGCTATTCATTTACGTTAGTTTGTTTTAATAAAGTTGAGCCTGAATGATGGAAGATGGTTGAACCTTTCGAAAGCCTCGCTCACAATTTTTAATTTTGTTTTATTTCCTGTGGGATTAATATTAACATATAATTGCACAAGGTGGTAGTGTTTATCAATTATATATATATATATATATATATATATATATATATAAATATATATATATATATATATATATATATATATATATATATATATATATGTTGTTATATATATATATATATATATATATATATATATATATATAAGATATATCTCTTTGTTTATCTTCCTCTTTCACCCCAGATTGGGGTGAGGTGCGCAACATACAGCGGAAACAAAATTGTCAAGTAGAAGAACATGACGTAAGTCGAATGGAAAAGCCTCCCATACTCCTTAAGGCGACCCCGTCGCTGCCAAAAACTACCTGTTTTACAACACCGTGCCAGATCCCCACTGTGGTATCTCGTCAATGTAAGTGTTTACTTCCTGGGCTAGACTCACAACTATGTGGTCTCACAAATCCCCGTCATTCACTTCCCTATTATTATGCACCTTTCTTCGCTCCTCTACCAAACCCACATGCCTTTCCTTCAGACAATCATTTACTGAAACAATCCACCTTTTCTTCGGTCTCCCATATATTTATATATATATATATATATATATATATATATATAGCATATATATATAGTATATATAGTTATATATATATATATATATATATATATATATATATATATATATAGAAAGAGTATATATAGATATATATATATATATATATATATATATATATATATAGGCCAGCATCCCGAAAAGTAGGCATGTAACTAGAAACTATAACATATACACGAAAATAAATATCATTTTATTAATCAGGAGACACTTTTACCAATTAAAAAAAAAAATAATTTATTCTAATATTTATTAATAACTCCATATTAATATTAGTAAAAAGTGCAGGCTCTGATTGACTTGAAAGACGTTGAAAGCTGCAGTCTGAGAGAAAAAGTTGCCAAATGTCGCTTTATAATATAATTCTGGAAAATATTATTTTTTTCTTTTTATATCCTTCTTAGGGGGTTCGAGCCGACGGAGGGACAGAGGAGGGGACGAAGTCCCCCCCGTCGTCCCCCGGTAGGCCGAGAAACCCCGACTCTATCCATCGTTCTTGTTTACCCGTGGGTATTTGTCCGTTTTAAAAAGAAAAAAATTCAACATTTGGCAACTTTCCGTCTCACTCGGGAGTAAGCAGCATCTTCGATTTATCAAAAAACTGTAAATTTTTCAACAATTTTTAACAATTTTAATTTTTTAAAAAGCGTTATTTTTTTTATTTTTTTTTAATTTCTGCGGTAAAAATGTCTCCTGATTAATAAAATGATAATTATTTTCGTGTACCTATTATAGTTTTTTAGTTACATGCCTGAACTTTTCGGGATGCTGACCATATATATATATATATATCAGAGGTAGACACCCGCAACTTTTTTGCTAGTCAGCATTTCCCAGTTCCGCTAACTTTGTTGGACATTCCGCAGTTCGCAATTCCGCAACTTTTTTCTGCTTCGCCAGTCCGCTATTGAAATTCCGCAATTTCGCAAATTTTTCTGCTTCGCCAGTCCGCTATCGCAAATCGGCTAATTCTATCCCTAATAAATGGTCAATATCGATTATAACTTTACAAGACAATAGAATCAACTAAAAATAATTATCGATATCGAGAATCGGATAATTTTAATGGTGAATAAGGGGTCGATTAATAGTAACTCGATATTATTTGTAATATCGATAAATGTTACATCAGAAATAAAAGAAACCTGTTTAAAACATGATCCTTTGTTGACAATAGTGTAGAAATTTGGAACAGAGTAGCCTTGCTATAATATTATTATTAAAATGCAAGAAATACAACTATTTTTCTGTGTCGCTGTCAGACGTACAAAGATGGCCAACGTGTAAAAATTCGTCTATTATATTATATTAAATTATGCATATATAATTTAAATTAATTGTATATATATATATATATATATATATATATATATATATTATATATATATTATTATATATATATATATATATATATATATATATATATATATATATATATATATATATATATATATATATATATATATATATATATATATATATATATAGTAGGCCAGCTTTCTTGATTATCCCGTCATATGTATCTTGAAAACTATTAATGCTACAGTAAACGGAATACATTGTTGAATGCTGGTCCAAAAGTTTGCCCTGAAATGTAAATAAAAATCTCAAAAACTACATTAGCTACAGGGAAAATTTGGAATCCTCGGAAAATTTCAAATAAGTAAATGTAAATAATAATAATAAAAAAAAAATTCTTGTGAATAAATATAGTAATCTGATTAGAAGGCCTATTTAGAGACCTTTATTGGTTACTCGTTAAAATAAATAGACTTTCTATTAAATTTTGCTTTATTTTTTTTTACTTGAGCCGACGGGGAACATAGGGGGGACGTTTTCCATACCCCGTAGGGGAGGGGCGGAGAACCCCGCGACACCCAAAATACCAAAGAGCGGGGGGCTCCCG
>JABUQX010076276.1:0-2500 GCA_015478945.1 Trachelipus rathkii
GGAGAGAGATGTCACACCGTACTATATATATATATATATAATATATATATATATATTATATAAGTATATATATATATATAATATAATAAGTATTATATATAATATATATATATTATATATATATAATTATATATATATATATATTATATATATATAATAAATATAATATAATATATATATATATATAATATATATATATATATATATATATATATATATTATATATTTTATATATATTATATATATATCATATATATATATATATATATATATATATATATATATATATATATTGTGGTACGCCGACTCCCACCCCTCTTTGAATTAAAGGCTCATAATAGTGGGCGCTGGCAAGTTGAATAATATATATATATATTTATATATATATATATATATAATATATATATATATTAATATAATATATATATATATATATATATATATATATATTATATATATATATATATATATATATATTTTTATATATATCATTATCATCATCAACTACCTCCTTTCACCAGACTGGGGTGAGGTATACAACATACACCGGAAACAGAATAGTAGTAGAAGAACATGGCATACCTCCATGCCCTCGAGTGAGAGCTCGTCGCACTAAAAAATCCACATTAGAGCTTCATAAGATCGCGACGGAAACTCTTACTGTGGTATCTTGTCAATGTAGGGTTCATCCCTTAGGCCAGCCTCACAACCATATCCCTCACACAACCCACCCATTCACTCATATTATACACCTTTCTTCTCGCCTCTGCAAAACTCACATACCTTTCCATCAGACATTCCTTTACTGATTCAATCCACTTTTTCTTAGGTCTCCCACCCGGCGATTCCTAGCACACTCACCACTATACATCCGCTTAACCAACTGACTATAATCCATCCTTTCCATATGACCCAATCATCTTAATACTTTCGTTTATTCTCTCGTTTACGCTTTCTCCACACCACACAACTTACACGTTCATTCCTTATTTTATGAATTCTTATCACACCTAACACCCCCCTAAGATTGTCCATTTGAAAAGATTGTACCTTAAATTTATATATATCCTATACCACACTATAGTTTCACTAATATACATTAACACAGGTAACAACATACCCTCATGCAAAAACCCTAGCGCACTCAAGATTTACTCCCTTTGTATCCAACAAGGATATAATTGTATCAGCTACCTTCTTACCATTTACAAATTTCCTACTACACTCTGCATCATTCGTTACCTTTTCATATAGCTTATAGCCTAAATATTTAAATTCGGCTACTTGTTCAATTTGCTCATCATCCAACATGATTTCACAACCCGCGATTCTCTTCACTCACTACCATTACCTTACTCTTATCTACACTTATTTTCAAACTCCTCCTTTTATACCTCAAACCTCTCTACCAATCTCCTCAAACTTTCTTCAGATTTGTCACACAAAACCATATCATTATATATATATATATATTAATATATATATATTATATATATATTTATATATATATATTATATATATATATATATATATATATTATATATATATATATATATATATATTATTTATATATTATATACATTATATATATATATATATATATATATATATATCAACTAATGGGATAAACCCCAGTCGAAAAATAAAAATCTAATATTTGATCAATAATATAAAAAAAAATCTTTAAAACGTCAGATCGATAAGGAAAGCAAAAATACCACACACTGCTAAAAGGTGGCAGTTTTGCCAGAATTATTGAGTATTCTCTGCGTGAATGGTGGAATCTACAGGGAAAACGAAACGTCGGAGGGCCTCCAGCTGGCAGCAGTGGGCCAGAAGATGGGCATATGGTGAGGGTGTGTGGATGTATATAAGACACCTTAGGAGCGAAATCCGTTTCATGAAAGTTTCAGACATGACACATTGATCATTCAGACAATCGGGAATTAATTAACTGGGAGTTACCCTCAACGGTGATCGTGCCAGCAGGATCTCCGACTGTACCGAAGAATCTCAAAATCAGATGATGAAAGGTATTAAGAACGTAATACTGTAGAGAGATAATTGGAAGTATCAAAGCAGAAAAGGAAGTCGAGTTCCTTCTCTTTATGAATGTTCAAAAAGGGTATGAATGAATAACGGAACAAACCCAATCATTAGTCATGTGCCTAAGATCTCGAAAAAGGTTGGTAAGCCTCACAACCCGTATTCACAGATGGAAAAAAAAGAATCTACCCTGCATAAGAAATAAGAAATTGGTAATAACCCTTCCATCTATGATGAAGTAAAATTACATATACAAAAAGATGTATATAAAAATTTTGAAATCGTAATATTAAGAGCAGTAATGAAAAATAAAATTAGAAGAAAAAACCCAAGAGTAAGTTATAAAACTAGCATTAATAATAATAATAATAATAATAATAATAATAATAATAATAATAATAATAATAAAACAGAAAAACAAACAAAAGTCAACACAAATAAATTTTCGCAGATA